>OVAN01000633.1:0-54095 GCA_900406275.1 Anastatica hierochuntica
GTATTTTTGAAAAACAGACAATACAAAGGTATATTTTTGTAAGTCTCCCTAGAAAAAATGCTTTAAATTATACCTACATATTATATAATATCCAAAACTAAACATATATGATTTAAAATCATTTCACTATATTTATCATGTTAACTAAATTTTGGAATATCATTAGAACAACACTTTCTTAAATTAATATTAGTTAAAATTTATAAATATTATTTATGTTCATGCATGGATCAAAAAAGTATATTATATATATACAAACAAAATAAGGATAATGAGAATAGTCCGTTACACAAGAACCAACCTAACAATCACATGGATTAAGGAAAAAAGTTAGGTCTAATAATAAAGGAAAAGCATTATGCTTTTGCCGGCTTATGACTTTGTAATCGTTGTGGTTTCTCTTATAATAATATCAGATGGAAAAAAATAAAAATAAAGGTATTGTTATTTGTATAAAAAGTAATTACTGTAATTTTAAACCAATAATTTGAAGGGTGAATTTGGTGGATAACTATAAGTAAATCATTATTTAACTTTTATTTGTAATAAAAAAATATAATATTAGGGATTTTACAAAAAAAAACCCTTGTGAACCAAATTTTTTTTAAGAAAAACAATAAAATCAATTTGGTGGGGGGTGGGGGAGTGGGGGTAGAAACGTAACTAATGTGGGATCTTAGTTCATACTTCCATAGTTTTAATCAAAAAAATTAAGTTAATCATTCTACCTTTAAGTGTTATTCACCCTCCTATGGTTAGAAGAGTATTATTTCGGCGCATCTTTTGGTTCACAAAGGACTTATTCAAAGAGTGGGTTTATGGTCCTTTATCTCAGTATGGGAATACTCATGGATACCTGCTCAGTGCCCGAGGTCAGCTACATGTATAGGACAACGTTGTCCGAATTTAGCTGTCGATCATTTGATTGACCCATTGACCTGAACATGGAATGTTCCTTTGTTCAATGCTATAATTGTTCCGTCAGTCGTGGAAATCATTAAGAGCATACCGATTGGTAGTCCTTCTAGTAGGGATCTGCTGGGTTGGCATTTAAAAAAAACTGGAACATACACAGTAAAATCAGGATATTGGATTGTAGAGAACGGTCAAATAGAAATAGTAGTATTTTCCGTCAAAGATCAGATATTTTGCGCCTTTTAAATCATGTGTGGAAATTGGCATGTCCGCCAAAATTGCGGCATTTTCTATGGCAACTTTCAATAGGGCACATAGCCGTTAATGGAAATCTGAGGGAGCGAGGGATTAACTGTGAGAAACATTGTGTGCGAAGTGGCAGAGATACGGAAATTGTAAATCATGCTTTTTTGAATGCTCACCAGCGGCTCAAACTTGGACTTTGTCTAGGGTACCATCGGGGGTGAGAGTTTTTCCCATGCTTTCGATGTATTCAAATTTGGACCATCTTTTTTGGAGGGTTCCACAAAAGGACCAGACGTCAAGCTTCCCATGGATCCTTTGGTACATCTGGAAAGCCAGGAATGAGAAGGTCTACTACAACGTTGAATAGGATATTCAAGAGATGTTGATAGTGGCAGAGAAAGAGGATACCCTTTGGGTGACCGCGCAAGAGGAGGAATCAGAACATGGACCATTGGTTCTCATATCCCCAGAACTAACTTTGCTACCCGCCCCTTCCTCCGGTTTTCATTACTATGTGGATGGATCTTGGAAAGAGGGGGATGTATGTTCGGGGAAGAGCTGATGTTGTTTGCAGCTTGGCGAAGAGGACGTATTCATGGGTGTGAGGAATGTTTGTGGAAGCCTTTCGCCACTACACGCAGAAATAAAGGCTCTCATCTGGGTGATACGATGTGTGCTTGCCCTTCAGAAGACATGTGTGGATTTCAAGACAGACAGTACAAAGCTTGTGAAGAGGATTCATTCGCCACACGATTGGCCAGCTTTTCGGGGATATCTAGACGAGATTTAAGAGAGTAAAGGGAGTTTTGTTTTTTTTTCTCTATTCCGTTTGTTCCATGCAGTTAAAACACTGATGCAGACATGCTAGCACGTGATGCTAGACTTAGTCCGATTAACTTGTGTTATGTAAATTTTGCGAATCAGGGTCGGATTACCGGTTTGCTATAGTTAATTTAAACTGTTGATAAAAAAGTTAATCATTCATTATCATTAGTAATTGAAAAAAGAGTTGACAAAGGGAAGTTACTAAAGCTCGAGAAAATTTAAACTTTTTATATTTCTAAAACAAATCAGTACTATAAAAGTGCTAGAGACTCTCCAAGTGTTGACACATTATTATTTTTGTGTCATGAGGAGTTGACACATCATTAAAAAAAATTAATTTTAGTACCAATCAAATCATTTTATTTTTACACATAAGTGGTTTAATATTACATATTAAATTTAATTTAATTTCATATTTTTTTCACCTACATTAATACTTTAATATATTGTGAGCATGCAAAATAAATAGTACAAATTAGAAAATATTAATGATATTCTTAATTAGGTTGGTCTAAATGAATAAAATAAGTCAAAAGTAAAGATTTTTTATATGCTAATAGATTTTTATTTGTCATCAGTCTAGTGGCTTAGTAGTTCCCTGAAAAGAGCATCACCCCCGGTTCGAACCCAGGTAAGTGAGCTTGGCTAACAGAGGTGGTAACCACTGTACCACTTGTGCCGCTCAATGTCACATATATTTATATAATGCTTATAGTTAATATGATAAAGTTTTTTGATAAAGTAATATTTGTGTATGTTATTCATATATTTATATAGATTGACATTGAGAATAAAGTTACACCTAGAATAATGTGCATAAATATGTTCGAAGTGAGTAGGATGATTACAAAAAAACAAGAACAAATTTGAAAGGTGCATGTAATAATAAGAATTCAATATGAAAGCGTACTCCATTATATCGTCTGCTAGTTTTCTGAAATAGTTTTAAATTTTCAATTTTTCTGATATGTCATATGAAAATTAATTATTTTTAATATTTAAATAAAGTATATTATATTTATTGAAATATCTAAAAATTATTTATTTTTAAAATATGGTGAAAGTATAATGAATTAAGTTTTAAGACAATTCTTTTCTTTCGTATTGGTTAACAAGTTCAGATATATAGTGTAGAATTCAAAAGGTATCATCATCGAATACAAAACTAACAAACTAAGCAACCATTAAATTCATGATCAGTAATCTAAGCTGGTTTGTTCTCGATAAATTTGTTGATGAGTGTACGAATATCTTAAAAACAAATTATTATTTTTCCATGTTAATGTGTTTATCACTGAATCATTAAAAATATTAAAATAAATATTTAAATTCATGTTTTTTTGTTTTAGAAATAGTTAGGAGAACAAAAAATTTAAATTACCTTAATGCTTTTGCAACAAATTAGAAAATATAAATAAGTTTAATTCTAGAATGGTTCATACAACTTTATATCCAATATTTTTTCAAATATTAAAATTCAATTTTGTGTACCAAAAAATATAAAAAATAAAGTAAAATGTACTTAATATAAAAATCTTATGCATTGCAGTTCCACTTTTAACAATTATTATATATTTAATTAATTAACATACTAATATTAAAATTATGATCATAAAATGATAATTTAAAATAAATTTAAGCAATAAAAAAATACCGAGACATAGCGAGAATATTTATCTAGTTTGTTTTCTAAAACATCTACTCATCTTTTTGAAACATATGGACTATTTTATTTCTGAGTCATATTTTCTATTTTTTGCTAACATTCTTTATCTAGTCAATTAATAACAATAAATATATTATATTATGTAAGATTGTGATATACCAATATCCTCTTGAGTCAATTATTTAATATTATGAATGTGGAAGATTTGACCTTTTCTCGAATTAACAATCATAGTTAGACTATAGAATATTGGAAGGTTTACCAACCAGAATCAATAAATCCACATAAAAAGCATGCGCTTTTGTTCTATCCATTTTATATTATTTTCCCAAATTATTAGTTTAATTATGTCACCAAAATATTAGCTTAATTATTGAGTGAATTTGGGCGATAACAAAAAAAATGTTATAATGACCAAAATATAAAAAAAAACTCTTTTGTCCAACAAAAAACAATATAATAATAGAGGTAAATTAAGATATTGCCCTTAATCTATGTTGGTAAACAGGAAAAAGGGAAAGAAATTGTTTATATATAGGATGGGCATTCTGTTTTTCGGTTCGTTTAATTAGGTCCTAAATTTTAGAACCATATTGGAATCTCCGGTTCAGTTTCGGTTTGATTAAAGATTCCAATTAAAGAAAGTAACCGTTTGAGTATAAATGTTCGGGTATTTTTGGATACTTCGAATTTTCGGTTTGGTGCCGATTAAAGAAAGTAATCGTTTAGGTATAAATGTTCGGGTATTTTTTTTAGTATTTTTAGATTATTTTCAGGTATTTTTGAATATTTTTAGTATTTCTGTATCTTTTTGGAATATATTTTTAGATTTTTCATCTCTTTTTGGCACTAGAAAGTATTATGATTCGGTTCGGTTCCGATTATTTCGGTTCTGAGAAATTGGAACCATTTCTATATCTTTTAATTTTTCGGTTTCGGTTTGGTTTTCCGGTTCAGGTTAGTTTGTCCTAGTTTATCAAATGCAATTTCTCATAATTATTTTTGAGTAAAATATGTTTTTGGTTCCATAAAACTTGTAAAGCTCCATGAGAGCAAAAGACATAACAACAAAAATTATAACTGCATTTAAATGTAGAACATAACTCAAGAGGCCAAAACTAACAAAAGAGTTATGACTATTTCTCTTGTTTTCTTATTGAGTTGTATAGTGATTTAGTCTCCTACTCACAAACCAATCATCATTGATTCTTCCCCACTGAAAGCAAATGGGTAAGGCAAACACACAAGCAAGGAGAGAAACAGAACCAAGATACCTAAAGCCACATTCTTATCATCAGGCTCAGTGATTTCTTCAGCCAGCGGCGCGATCGGTCCACGCTGCAAGAAGAATATCAGAACCACCCAGTAGAATGCCACGTCGCTGAACAATGCCGATAAACCAAGTAGCGCTATCGACAAACCCGTGAGCCGTGTCGAGGCCTGAAACCATTTTGGAATAAAGAGAGTTCAAGGATTCTGTTTTTAAAATGGGAATGTTCAAAGTAGCGTTGGGCAAATTAACCGGAACAGAAAAACCGAACCAAAGAACAAGAAATCGATTTCAGGTAACCGAAAATAATAGAAATATTGAAAAATACTTAAAAATACTCAAAAATATCAGAAAATACTCGAAAACGCTCGAAATTTTATACCCAAATCGTTAATTTTTCAATTGAAGCCGAACCGAATTGAAAACTTCTAGATTCTAAAATGGTTCGAAAATTTAGGAACCGAATTAACCGAACGGAATGCCCACCCCTAGTTCGAAGTTCGGGTTTGAAGTTAGTTACCTTTCTACCCCAAAGGGCGAAAGCAATTTTACCGCCATCGAGCTCTCCTGCAGGGATGCTGTTAATACCATTGATGAGAAGTCCAGCCCATGCCCAAATCACAAGCGGGTTAACGGATATCGAAGTTCCTTCTTTGAGTACATCCCCGAGTAGAAGCTTGGCTATAAAATCAAATAACCAAGCAAAATGCCTAATGGTTTTCGATATCAAGAGAATAGATTAAAAGCTTAAAGCTTACCAATACCACCGGCGAGAAAGGATTCGTGAAACACTGATGCGTCAACAACAACACCAATGCCATCACTAGGAGGCAAGATTAATCCTAGAAGAAACAGAATCATGCCTAGTGAAAAGCCGGCCAAAGGTCCTGCGGCTGAAACTTTCAAAAGATCTTCCCGCTTGGGTACGATGTTTTTGATTCTCGTTATAGCACCGAAAGAGCCTATCTGCCATCTAAAAAATGTTCATCAAATGTCTAAAAAACTAAAATTCCAACCGAAAGGAGGTTCCTTTATTTCAAAAACAGCATCGTCACCTGCCAACTTGGAACGAAGAATGGAACACCGAGCTTTATCCCTAAGTTATTTGCAACTAAAATGTGTCCCAATTCATGCACACCAAGAACAAGAGCCGTGACAAGAGCTCCTGGTAATCCATCTTTCAATAGTTCGAGGTTGTCAAATGCCGATCTGCAATCAATCGTTTATTCAGTTTGATGATTTGGAAGCGTAACATGTTTCCGAGTAAACATGGTTTTTTAGATGTTCTTACAGTAAGTTGGATTGTAAGGCAGGCACATTACGTAGAAACAACGTAAACAATGCCACCAATCCAAAAGAACCAGCAGCAAACCATTCAGGAACAGCTGCAATCGTATGTATGCATTCAGCTAATGCTTTAATAATCCGAGAGAGATCCTTATAACAGGGAACCGAATAGTAAGATTATACCTGTTGTCTCGGGTTCCAAAGACCTTCGAGGAACAACAACGGCCACAGGTTTATCATCCTCTGGATTAGAAAGGAGGAAGAGCTTGTACTGATCTCCAAATTTATTCTGCAGGTCGATGAGCAAATATAATATCAATCTTCGTCACAACATTCGCTTTCTCAACGATTTAATACAAAATTGCTTACCTCTAATCTTGTCTTTATCTTCTCGTAGCTTTTAGCAGCTTGGCCTCTTAGATTTCCTTTGAACAACACTCCACCCTACCAACATTGTCACGAAAACATCACGAGATCCAGAATAAGAGAATCGATAACAACCTTACGGATGAAAAAAAGCTAAAGAGTTCCTCACTGACTCACCTCATATGGTTCTTGACTTGTAACAAAGAAAGTATCAAACCCAAAAACTTGGTCCTTGAGAATATCAATGGTTTCTTTAGGGAGTCTCATGGAATCATCGAACTGCGACGACTGTTCAAAACAACTTTTTATGAAAAAACAGAAAGCATTAAGCCGCCTTTCGATAAATAACATTGTTGATGATAATACTTACATTGACACCAGGAAGAGGAGAACCAGTGCTAACTTCTAACTTATCACCTTCCTATTCCAAAATGCAGCAGAGTCACAACACAACAAAAACTTATCGATTACGACATAGATAACACTAACTTCCAAGTGACAAAAAACAATACCTGAGAGCTGAATTGAACTTTGTTTTCCTCCTCATTGTTCGATTCTTGATTCACAACAGTAGGAACTTGTGAAGGAGGAGGATCATCTGCTAAAGCCTCTTTGTCTTCTTCACCATTCTCCTGCAAAGAGAAAGCCCCAATTACATAAAACAAAATCTATAGTCTCTATGGAAGAAGAAGAAGAAGAAGAAGACACTTACATCATCGTTATTGCCATCTGGTTCTGTTTGTGTATCTATCGCAAATCTACAAAAAGTCTCTCTCTTTCTGCAAAAAACTCAAAGCTCAAAGATAAAAATACAGAACCAGAGAGAAAATCGAGAAGAAGAAGATGAAACCTTTGAACTCGGAACAGCTTCAGATCAATCTTTCTTCGAAGGGTCTCTCTCTGTTGTCCAAAATCACGACTTGAAGTAATTACAAAGGGCTGAAACTGAAGATTACAACATGAACTGCATTGCGATAAGACGCCGAAGTTGCCGCGAAAACTAGCCGCGAGATTCATGTTCAAAAACGAAAAATTTCGGAATAAAGTTGAAACCTTTAGGTTCTCTGATCAAAACCCATTAAAGAGTTTTGGAGAATTTGTAAAATTGAGACGCATACGATTTTTCAGTTTGTGTCTCTTCGTTGTTCTTCTTATCTCTGAGGAGGACAATAGAATCTTTCAATTATCCGTTGATTGGAGGAGGAGCTCTTTCCAATAATAACGTTTTGTAGTTTTTCACTAATATAAACGGCATGAAGTACTCTTTCTTAGTATCCTAAACGACACACGTGCTATTTTGTAGGTCCAACTTTTGGACGACACGACTTCCTCCTCTTGATAACGAAAACGTCAGCGTGTTCTTCGTAACGGAGTGGACATGAACCGAAAAACTGAAAAAACCTATTTAAAACTGAAACGGATAATATCTAAATGGTTACTATTTTAAAAAAATTTAAAAATCAAAAAGTTGAATCTAAACAGATCGAAGTATTTCAGGTATTCGAAAATAATCAAATATACTCTGAAGACATCCGAATCTGGAAAACTTGAAAAATATAATTCGAGTGGTTACTTAATCAGTCCAGTATAATATGAAAACATCCGAAAATAATTGTATTTTGAAGAAGTCCTTTAGTCTAATAGTTAAGAATTTAAAAGCTTATACGCAAAATATGATATTCGATTCCCAGTTTATAAGAGATTTTAGAGTGTTGCAGACAGAATCGGTCAAGTGTTTCGAGTTTGTCCATCAAATATGTCGTATATGCAGAATCGTCCATCGTAGATCAATGTGATATGAAAAGAGCTATTTCATAAGGTCGTTTTGATGATGTAACGTTCGATTAATATTAAGAAAATCAGTCGTAGACGGTCTAATTGAATTTGAACCGAACCAATTCGAATAATATTTTTCCGATTATAGTATCAAACTTTAAAAACAGAGTTATCGAAAAACCAAAAGAACTTATCTAAATCGAACCGAAAAGCCGAACGCCCACAGCATGCTTGTGGTTTTACCAAATTTAAACAACGCAACGTTCTACTGTGAATATGAGAAACGTCGCGCATCCATATATGTTGAAACTCCTTTTTTCTTCTCTACATGGCTTGAAACCTCTGTGGAAGAGGAGAGGAAAGAACCCAGCAGAGATATTTTTCTCAATCGTCGCTCGTTGGGCAAATCCTCACATCTCAGATGAACTCCGGTCGGTGAAAATCTTCCGATTACGTCTCATCGGAAAACTTTGTTTCTCCGGTGAATATGGATGGAAACAAAGACGACGCGTTGAAATGCTTGAAAATCGGCAAGGATGCGATGGAAGCAAAAGATCGATCTCGTGCTCTGAAGTTTCTGGAGAAAGCTCGTCGTCTAGATCCGAGTCTCCCGATCGATGATCTCGTTTCCGATCTGAAGAATCAGTCAGATGAACCAACGGCGGCGGAGGATTCTTCTGGATCTGCGGCCAACGAGTCGGTTAAGCCGTCAGATCTTCGTCACCGTGGATCTTCATCGTCATCGTCTTTCACAGAAGAACAACGAGCGATTGTGAAGGAGATCAAATCGAAGAAGGATTACTACGAGATTCTGGGATTAGGGAATAACTGTTCAGTTGAAGATTTGAGAAAAGCTTATCGGAAACTCTCGTTGAAGGTTCATCCAGATAAGAACAAAGCTCCAGGTTCAGAAGAAGCTTTTAAATCTGTATCTAAAGCGTTTCAATGCTTAAACAATGAAGAATCTCGGAGAAAGTACGACATCAATGGTTCCGATGAGCTTGTTTATCATCAACCACGGCGAGCTTCGGCGGCGAGGAGGAGAAACAACGGATTCAATGGCTTTTACTACGACGATGAATTCGACGCTGATGAGATTTTCAGAAGCTTCTTCGGCGGAGGAGGAGGAATGGCTCCTCCTGCTACTACCACTCAATTCCGATCATTCAATTTCGGAACAACGAATCAAGCTTCGGATACAGGATTCAATCCTCGTGTTCTTCTTCAATTGCTTCCTGTGTTGTTCATACTAATCATCAACTTTTTGCCATCTCCACAACCAATTTACTCACTCTCTGCATCGTATCAGTACGAACACAAATTCACTACGCACCGAGGCGTGAATTACTTTGTTCGATCAGCCGAATTCGAGCAGGAATATCCGATAAACGGTCTCGAGAGACAGAGGGTCGAAGAGCAAGTTGATAGAGATTATTTGTCTATACTTGGTCAGAATTGTAGGCTTGAGCTTCAAAGACAACAATGGGGATATGTTCGGGAAACGCCACATTGCGATATGATGCGGAGGTTTGATTCAGCAGCTACTGCGTAAAACCATTCAAGTAAGTAAGCATCAAGTTTAGTATATTTCAACTCCATGAAACTTGCTTGGACCATTGTTTCAGAAGTATTTTTTTGTCTAGCTCTTAGAGAGTTTGATTCCCAAGACCCAACCTCATTGATTACTGTTCTCTGTATGATGAATTTTCTTAGTATGAAACATATTGTGTGATTATTTGTATTGGTAATAAGATTTGGTTTTGCTCTGCTCTGCATCTACAGGTGTAAGGTAGTCAAATCCAATTCAAATCTTGCAGAACAATTACAACTTTTTGACACTCCTCTAATATGGGCATTCGAGTATTTGGGTCGGTTTTCGGCTTTTCAGCCTGTTAAGTTTAGGAACCGTTCGGGTATCTGCAAAATTCGATTCTCCAATTTAGTTCTTTCCAGTTTTGGTTCGGTTCTTTACAGTTTTGGTTTGGTTCGGCTTCTAAATTTAGGAACCATTACAAAATCGAATTATACTATGGTTCGGATTTGGTTCGGCCGAATTACCCAAAAAATTAAAATAAAACCTTGGACCGTATCCCAACCCGAAAATCTGGAAAAAGCTCCGAAAAATCCGAAAAAGCTCGAAAGACCCGAAAATTTAGGAAATTCCCGAACCTGAAAAAACTTGAAAATATCCGAATCCGAAAGGATTTCTCGTATACTCGGGTTTCACTTGATTTACCATATCTGATATGAACTCAAATTAACTTAAACCAAACCCGATTCGGATTTTGTAAATATCCGGATAGATTTTTTAAGGCTTGAGTTCGAGACCTAAACCCGAGATCCAAACCGATTCGGACCTGAATCCAAGAATCCAATCAAGTACCTACCACTTTTGAAAATAAAGGGTTGAAAAGAAGTATCCACCCCTTTTTATTCTTTCAATGTTTTGCACCTAAAAAATAGCTCAATGACATTAACAAGGCCTTTATTATTGGGCTTAACAAACCAAAAGCCCATTATCATTTTAAATTTTGAGCCCAAATAAAATAAACAAAACGAATAAAGAGAACAGAAAAGCAATTTGTGCAGAAAGCTTTTCCTGGAGAAGAAGCAAACAAACTTCAAGCTCCGTCGAGAGAAAACCAGATCGGAAAAAAAGTTCACCGTTCTCTCAATTCTTCACCGGAAATTCGAATTTACGGCGACCGAAAGTTGATTCTTCCGAAGATGGATGTGATAAAGACTCAACAGATATCAGCAAGAACAATCGAGAAAGTAATCGTTCATCCACTCGTCTTGCTTAGTATCGTCGACCATTACAACCGTGTCGCTAAAGACTCGCGCAAACGAGTCGTCGGCGTTCTTCTCGGAAGTAGCTCTCGTGGTTCCGTCGATGTCACCAACAGCTATGCAGGTACTCGTCATCTTCGATTTGACTGCACACAGTCTCTTTCTCAGATTCAGATATTGTTATTGTTCAAATCACTTTCTGATTTGGGTTTTCGGATTCAATCGAGCTTGGTTCTACTATGTGGATTGAAATTTGCTTTCATAGTACTCTTGTGTTGACATTTTGGTATATTGATTTGTAGTGCCTTTCGAGGAAGATGATAAAGATCCAAGCATATGGTTTCTTGATCACAACTACCATGAGTCGATGTTCCATATGTTCAAGAGAATTAATGGTATTTTTCTCGAGAACTTGATGCTTAAACCGATATACGACAATGTCGAAGCCATGGGTTTTTAAACAAAAATCTGTTTGATTTTCAGCCAAGGAGCATGTTGTCGGTTGGTATAGCACAGGTCCTAAGCTTCGAGAGAATGATTTGGATGTTCACGCTTTGTTCAACGGGTTAGTTTCCAGCTTAATCGTTTAGATAGAAACTTATCGGCCGGTCTTTATCTTGTGTTGAGGATGTACTGGTCAGTTTTAAGTTATGATAAATAAACATTTTTGTTGATAGAAAGCCGTGTTGCTTCCCCTCGCGCTTTTTTGTAGCTTCGGTTTCATTTTACGATGATTTGTTTTGCTTCGTGTGCGGTAGATATGTTCCAAATCCAGTGTTGGTCATTATTGATGTCCAGCCTAAAGAGCTGGGTATTCCTACAAAAGCTTACTATGCAGTGGAGGAAGTCAAGGAGGTAAGATGCGTACCCTTCTGAATTTTGTTCAATTTTGTACAGTTCTGTCCTTATATCTAGTCAGCATGATTTGATACTTCTTTGTCTCTTCAGAATGCTACTCAGAAAAGCCAGAAAGTCTTTGTTCACGTGCCTACAGAAATTGCTGCTCATGAAGTCGAGGAAATCGGTATGTTCCAAACGAGGAAATAAGTCTTTTAAATGGTTTGATCACCTCGGTTTACGCTACCTGCTTCATTCTCTTATTGTGAAGGCGTGGAACATTTGCTCAGGGATGTAAAAGACACAACAATCAGTACCCTGGCGACTGAGGTTTTTTTCTTTAAAAAATACTTGAGCATTCACGACCATTCATTGACATGTTTGCTGAAATCATGATGCTCTTGAAAAATATGCGATGTTGATGTTATGAACAAAACTAGTTTCGGCTTGAGGATTGATATCATGTGTGCTGTGTATTGCAACAGGTCACTGCCAAACTTACTGCTTTGAAAGGGCTAGATGCACGTCTTCGGGAGATCCGAAGTTACCTTGACCTTGTAATCGAAGGAAAGCTCCCTCTAAACCATGAGATCTTATACCATCTGCAGGTTAAAACTTTACTTTGATTTAGTGTTTTGATTCTACTGAATGTGGTTATAAACTATTTTGCAATTCTCTAGTCAATGTGTCTGCTATTTTGGATTATCTAATGAAGTACTTTTCTTTTAAAACCGCATAGGACGTTTTCAACCTGCTTCCTAACCTGAATGTGAACGAGTTGGTCAAGGCCTTCTCGGGTGAGTTTTACGCTATCAATTTTGTTATTAAAGGGCTTCTTTCTTGAAGCATTTGCTTCATTAGTCTTACTGCGCTTATGATGTGCAGTGAAAACAAACGACATGATGCTCGTTATCTATCTATCGTCCCTCATTCGAAGTGTAATTGCACTCCACAACTTGATCAACAACAAGGTTAGATCATATCTCTCTCTCTCACTCTCTTTAATGTTCTTATCACGGAAAACAATAATGTAAAGCATATCTGTTCTTATGGCGATTTTTCAAAACATGGTTTTGGTTGGTCTGTTTGTTAACGTATTATCGGGATGGCTATGTTTCAGCTGTTGAACATGGAACATGAAAAAACAGAGGACTCAAAGCCCATGGCCATACCGACCACTAGCTAAATCGCTGATCAGACAGTGGTTTACGAGTCATCATTGCCCCGCGATGAAGGCAGCTGTTGTGTGTTCTCTCTCTCTCCCGAAGGAAAGTAACAAGTCGGGTGAGACTTGTTGTGATTCAGAATGTGCCAAAGAGATCCTTTTCATTTTATCTTTCAAGTTGGTTTAGGATGTTACAAATGTTACACGTTAATGTGTCGAAATCTCCACAAAAGGGGTCAATATTTCATATCCTATTGAACACTCACATTTGGTACATCGTTAGAACTAACTAAGGCCATGTTCGTTTCCTCATTCGTATTATTCAACCGGATGAAGCTCGGTACATCATTAGAACCAGCTAAAGCTATGTTCGTTTGCTCGTTCAAATGATTCATCTGAATGAAGCCGTGACACGATGTATTTTTAAATGCAAAAGTTAGCTTCATCTAGATGAACCATTTGATCCAAAACTTATCACCTTGATAACATAATATATCGAATTCTCAAAGAATAAACATTAAGTAACCAAAGACAGAAAATTTTCTCTCTTTCGATTAATAAATCCGCGTGTTGTTGTAAATGTTTTGACATCAAGAAAACTAAGAAATGTAAATGAATCAAAGAAACAAAATCTAATTCCAAGAATGAAAGAAAGAAAAAACAAAACAGTTACTTATTAAATAAGAAAGTCTTCTAAGATGCTTGCCTTTTGATATTACTCCTCATCTTTGTGTTGCTTTTGCTTCTCATGTCTCTTCTTAAGAAGAACATCCAATGCTTTTGACTATGCTGTGTTAAGATTTTTCGAAAACAGCGAGAAAGAGACTACTTGTTGCCTGTGTTTTCCATAAGGGTGAAAAAAAATCATATAAAACATATATATATATATATAAGGTAGGAGGAAAAAAGGAACTATGAAGAAGATGAATCTTGGTGTGGTTCTCATTTGCTACGTTTCTTTGCTTCGCTATAGAGGATAACTCCGCATACAGTAAGGGAGTAACCGAGCATTCCGGTTACGGAAACCGGATTCTTGAATATTAGAATCGAAACCACTACTGCTACTGCTCCTTTCGCGTTTCCTAGCACCTATCCCAGAGCAAAGCCAAAACGGCGATTCATTAGTCTAATGTAGTTTGTTAACCGATATAATTTCTTCTACTGTAACATTAAGAATGTAGTAACAAAAATTGAATTGTGTATTTACCTGCAGAGTCAGGGCGCTAGTGTGTTTCGTGACTAAGAAATTCGTCAAGTTCACGAAATAGGCGAGGGCTGAATTGAATAGAAGATACCAAACGATTCTGAAATCATCTCTTGCAAGCGCGATTGTTATACCGACAACATTTTTCTCCATGATAAGAGTAGCAGGAAGAAGGAACACAACAGCTATTGGAGCCATGTAAAGGAGTAGATTCATTGAGTTCAGCTTTTCCCTTCAAAAAAACCGATTTTAAAATCTTTCAATAACATCGAAACTTTAACAAAGCCATCGCGACAATGCCAAGCCATTTCTTACCCTTCGGAAGAAAGCAAAATCCCTTGAAGCACCGATTTAAGCGCTCTCGCAGCTGTAGCTGCAACACACATAAGGAATCCGAAAAGGTGAAAGCTTGGTTCTCCCTAAAAACACCGAGTAACAAAGAATCAAAACACAATATAACCGAGGACGATTAAAGAAGATCCCTGAAGAAGTTAACACATCAACATCATCACTAATCAAAACTTTTCAAGCAATAACATAATGAAACAAACAAAGAATTCAACAATGTCTGCTTCTCATCTACACCAATCTCTCTAAATGCATCAAACAAACACATAACCATTTTTCGATTCCATCAAACACATTTCGAAATTCGATCATGGGTTCATCAGAATCATCATCAACAAGCTTAAAAGGAATCAAATTCAAGAGTTTAATTACCCCACTAGCAATAACAACACCAGTAACAACAGGGACAAGAGTGAAGTAAGTAAGCCAAGCTTCTCTCTTAAGGGTCATCAAGTAAGCGAACACGGCGGTGAAAAACGGCGTCGTTGCACCAATCGCCTGATTAAACGACACCGGAAGAAACCGGAGAGAGATGTTTCCGAAGACCACCGACACACAAAAGACAAGGCTTAAAGCTGAGATCTTAAGGAACTGAACTCGAGATCGGATCGTTTGCATCGGAACCATCTTAAGCCAAGCAATAGCGACGTAGCTAAGAAGTGAACAAGCCGTCATGTGACACATAGTGAGGAAGATCGGATACTTGAATCCGTAATTGCTAAGTAAGTATTTGTTTAGCAACAAAACTCCAATGTTTGATGAGTACCAAGACGTTACGAGTCCGATAGTGAAAAATCGACCATTCGTCGCCATTTTCATCGATTTTTCTTCTTTTTTCTTCCTGGGTCGATCTGATTTGGGATTAATCTAAAACCCTTTTTGAAATTTTCACGAAATTTGGAGAGTTTTTTTTTGGGTCTTGGTGGAAGATCGATCTGGAGAAGAGATCTCTTTTTGACGCGTGATGACGATGATGATGTTGTTATTGAATCGATTCGGGTTAGGTCACGAAGGCGCGAAAATGGTGGAAACGAAGAAGGAACTGTAAGAGAAAGAAGTTCGGATTTGGAGAAAGATGATGATGATGAAGCTTACTGCAAAAAGGAGAGATCTTTCTCTCTCGCTCTCTCTTTAAAATGTTTTTAATAGTTTTTTTTTCTTTTTATGATTTTTAGTGCGTTTCGTAAATAAGCATTAAATAGATTATTATTAGAGCTAGGCTTCGTAGCCTAGCGGCAAAGCGCTTGTTCATCAAACNGTAGATTCGAATCTCGATCTTGCGATGCGCGTGTAGATCTCGTGTGAGGGGCTATGGACTACCGGATCCGAGCCCTTCATATGTAAGGGATAAATTCCCGGTATTAGAATAGGGCCACCGGATCGGTTCGTTGTGACTCAGTTTACCGACAAAAAAGAATTATTATTATATCAGTTTCGTTTTTATATTTTATTGGTTCCTTGAAAAATCAAAGTGTAGAAGGAGATGTGTATCAATGAAGGAAAGGAGACTTTTTGACTTGCAAATTGCAAATGGTCTAAATCATATGGTTAGCTTAAATTGTTTAGAGTAATATTATTATTTTAGTATAAACCAAATGTGAATTCAAATTTTGTAACCATTTACACTTAACACAAGTGATTTACGTTTTGTGATTCCTTTGCAAATATTATTATTTGAATCGGTTTTTTTGGCAGCTCAACATCAACTTTTAATTAACCAAGTTTTATTACAATGGATTTGCTAGCACAATGCCTTATTAGAGGCTTATATCACAATTACAATGAATCGAAATACAACATTATCCTGAAACATTAGCAGAATCGACGTTATCCATTTGTCGTCATTGCATTTTAAACCACAAACGTATACATAATTATTCTATCATATTGGATGAGAACAAATAGTCTTTTAAACCACTAGCTTAAACCACAATGCAAAATACAAAGCAAGGTCTTGCGTTTCGGAATAAAAAAGTTTTGTACAAAATTTTATCTTCATTTTAAGCTGGACTCAAATTTTCTAGTTGGCTATAAAATGTATATTTTAAGATAGATTTGTTATGTGTTTTATATTTTCTATATTTATAATCTATCTATATATATATATTATATGAAAAATCGCTTGTTGATGTGGCGCGCTCATATAATTTGCGGGTGACGTGGCGCAGTTCTGTAGTTCGCAAGTTTTTCGTTTTTTTAATTAAAAAACGTTTTTGGCATATGTGTCATCACTTGATTGGTTAACGGTTTTTTTGTTCAGGAAAATATTCACTCGTATGCTAATGACCAAACTAACTCTACTGGAATTTATAATATTTATTTAAACAAAAAATCGGTCATTATCTATCCTCGATCATTAGACCCAAAACGAAATTAATTAATTATAAACCCTAATTTATTTAGTCTATATTTATATATATAGAATACAAAATATTAAACTTTCATACTTCATACTTTTATACTTTGTAACAAAAACTATACAAACAAAAAAAACTATATGTTAAAACTATAACTACTACAATTTTAATAAAATTATCTTTGCCCGTACATCCGCACGGGCCATCATCTAGTCGTATAATAACCATGTGGATTTTTGAGATACAAGAATACAAAGATTATTATTTTTCAATGTAAGTGGTTTCTAATTAATTCTTATTAAATGAAAATCTTTTATCCTATGCTTGATAAAATAGTAATATTTGGTGAAAATATGTCAATTTTTTCTTCGTTAAAAATTAAAAGTAAATTCAATATGGCATACAAACTATTGGGAAAGAAATCATCAATTCATCACTAACCAATTTGTTTTAAATTTTTTTAGCACATTGCATACGTAATGCGAAGTTAGACCTATACAACTTCGTGAACATGTCATAGAAGAATCATTTTCCATGAGTGTAGACTCCATTTAAAAAATCATATATTTGGACGTGGAAAAAGAGTTGCTAAAACGTCTTCTTTTTCAATTCGGCTTAAGAAAATTATATATTTTGTTTGGTACTTCTCAATAAGAATGATCTCAATCCAAATTCTTTTCTTTAAATAAAATACTTTGGAGATATTAAGAAAACAACGAAGATCATCTTTCAGATTCTAGTTCTACCAATAAATCAACAAATTGGTGGTCGTCAGCCAAACAATTAAGAATGTTCATTTATTTTTAACAATGTTCGGATTAGGGCCGGACAAATTAACCGGAACCGAAAAAGTGAAACGAAAAATCGATAACCGAAATCGGAGAAATGAAGAAAATACCCGAACGGTTTTAGTTTTTGAGAACCGAAAGAATCAGAACCGAACCGAAATATTTCGAATAATCGAAAAGAACCGAAATATTTAAAATTATCCAAAAATACTTAAAAATACTTAAACTATTGGAAAATAGCCGAAAATATTCATAAGTAACCGAAAATATCCAAAATTACCCGAAAATTTATACCTAAATGGTTACTTTTTCATTTGGAACCGAACCCGAACCGGAACCAGAACTGAACCGGACCGAACCGAAAATCTTTCGTTTCCAATATGGTTCCAAAATTTAAGAACCGAATTAACCGAACCAAACCGAAGAACTGAATGCCCACCCTAGTTCTAACGCCTACCTAACGCTTTACGCCTTTGAAGTTTTATCTTAAAACTATTTTTGTAATCCCTAATCGTATTGTAAATGTCGAGCAACGAGTTTTTAACATGTCCTCATAGAATACAGAATGTATAGTATTCATAACATTTACGTTTGTATAGTGTAGTCAGAACGAAACCTAAACCTAGAAAAAATGATAAACTTTAGAGAGAAATTCGAATTGGAGTAAACACATGTTTAAGATTTTTTTATTAATTGTGTGAAATAATTATTATTTAAAATCAAGAGCTAAAAATTAGAAGAAAAACGAAAGAATTTAGAGAGAAATTCGAACTAAGACAAATACTCGTTTAGGGGTTTTTATATAAAATCATGAGAATCAATATTTACAAACCTTTTGACCGTGTATTTAAAACCCAAAAACTGGCTTCTTAAACCGATCTAGTTTTGGATGTTAGGTCCATTAGAATATCCTATCAATGAATGTGCCTTCACCGTTAGCTTTAGAGATTTAAGTCATATTAAGAAACAACATATATTATTCTTAAAATTGACCTGACAATTGCAAATATAATTCACTTGTAAAATTTTATTTTAACAAAAGATCATATTTACAAAGAATGCATTGTTTTCTGAAGGTTTGAAAAAAATCACTAAGTGTATCTACTTTCAAAAAACTAGAGAATGTAAATAGAAGATTGGCGGGCCGCAAATACACCGCAAAAACAATTTTTTTCTCTCTGAAATCTCCCAGTTTCTCCGGTAAATAGACCCGTAATAGTGCTCAAGAGAACAATTCCGAGATATGAATATTGTCTTCTTCTGTTGAAACTAGTGGAAACGAGATCAATACTATTATTATGAAAGCGAATTTCTTAAAATATTACTCTCTCTCTATATTTAAAAAATAATAATCTTCGTTATTGCCCGAGATTCTATAATATTTTTTTCTAACGGATATTTACTTTTTTAAAGAGAATGATTCTAAAACGTGAATAAAGTATATCAAGAGAAAAAACATATAACATGTAGAAAAGCATAGAAAAACATTTTATATACTTTTACACTTTCAAAAATGTCCATTTTCCAAATATATGTACTCGATTCTTTGTGGGAGAAGATTTATAAGTCTATTGATAATTGAGAAAACAAAACATCTTTCAAATACTTTAAATTTTTCATGAATTCATCGAGCTTTGTCGGATCCGCGCGTCGGTGCACATAGTCGCAAAAACAATGCAGTACGCGCATGAACATGAAAAATCAGACCGCGACCCACAATCGACCGATCCCCACAGACAACAATTATAGAAAATTCGCAACGGATCGAATAATCTAGACGCGGACGACACTAAAATAACCGTTCGAGTTCTTTGAGTTTTTCGGGTACCTGTTCGGGTTTCGGGTATTACCCGAAACCCAAAATACTTGGAATCAAAACCCGTTCGAATGTTTTTTTGGTTCGGGATCGGATTCGGTTCGGATGTTCCGAGTCGGGTTCGGGTATGCCCAACCACCCATAATCCCTTGAGATAACTTTCTCTCACTGAAAAAAAAAGTCTTTCTCCCAAACAAGCATATAATGTGACTGTAATAAACAAATAACAGAGGTGGGTCTCTGTCTCGTGTCTCGATTTGCTTGTTCATATCCCAGGAGGTGACGAGAGAGAGTGAGAGAGAGTGAGAGAGAGAGAGAGAGAGAGAGAGTTTAAAAAATTGCCTGAGAATCTGACGAGATTCACCATAACTAATAAACTTTTGCTCATTCTCACACACTCACATAACTCCAAAACCTCAGTGGCAAAGCATGTAATTTAACAAACCTCTTCTCTCTCTCTCTCTCTTTCTCTCTCAAGAACAAAAGCATTTGATGATCTCTTCTTAAAGTTTCGAGTATTCTAAAGTTTCTCACTTTCATAACTAAAAGCAGAGCTCCGTGACTTTACATGAAGATTCATCATCTGGGTCTCTACTAAAAATGGAACCTTTACAGCCACATCTCGATACCCTTGTCTCAAGTAGCTTTGACAGCGATGAAGAAAACAGAGGAAAAGAGCTCATCACCACCGACAACGGAGACCCTCGTCGGAGCTCCGGTGAAGAGACTTCTGTGGAGGAGGAGGAGGAGGAGATAATGAAGGATGAAGAGAGAAGATCCAATGCGTCTATGTGCTCAGTAGAAGTAGATCTGGAGCTTGGGATGATTGAGAAAGCTTTACATTTGTCTCAATCTGAGAGAGATTGTAGGATTTGTCATATGAGTTTAGATGCAACTAATCTTGAATCTGGTGTTCCTATTGAACTAGGTTGTTCTTGTAAAGATGATCTCGCTGCTGCTCATAAACATTGTGCTGAAACTTGGTTCAAGATCAAAGGAAACATGTAAGAAAGTTAAGACCTTTCTTTGAGAATGTTGGTTTGTTGATTTGGACTAAGCTTTAGAATAGTTTAGAATGATGTCTAATGGCTAAAGCTTGAGGCTTTTTATGGTTATTGTGACTTTTGTTTCCTTAAAGTTTCGGTTTTTGTGAGACCAATCTTTATGTTTTCCTTTGGTTAATGCAGAATCTGTGAAGTATGCGGGTCGATTGCGGGAAATGTTGTTGGAACTGTGGAGGAAGAGACTGAGGAAAGTCGAAACGAAGCAAGTGGGACAATGAATCAAGCTATAAGAACATCTAATCCGCGGTTAGCGGAAGCTAGAAGCTTTTGGCAAGGTCATCGGTTTTTGAATTTCCTTTTAGCTTGTATGGTTTTTGCCTTTGTGATCTCATGGCTCTTCCACTTCAATGTACCATCTACAACATAGCCAAATTAGAGAGTTCTTCGTAAGAGGAAGAGATTACATAAGGTAAAAGCCATTGGAGATCGCTCTCGCAAAGGTACTTCTCTCTTGTACCAATGCCATTTTCCACTCTTTTTAAGTTCCAATGAAGTTTAGAAGAGCAGATAATGCAATTTGTCGGTTTTATCTTGAGAAAATGTAAATTTGTTTCGTGGTTTGCGGATAATGTATATAGCTCTAGTCACTCAAAGCTTAATGCAAATGCGGTGTTGTGAAAGTCTCTTTCTTTCATCTCATTGCGTTATGAGAAATATGATCACTTGACATTGCATTTACAGAGGAACCGAAGACCAAAAATTAGAAAAACTCCTCTGTTTCGACATGCCTATGTTTCGGCGTTGCAATAGATTAAAAATTATGTACAAAAACCGAAACTTCGGGCCATGTTTTTACGTCTCCTGCAGCTCTTGAGTGACCTCTGATTCATCTTCTTCTTCAACAATGGCTAGGATCTTAGAGGAACTAATCCTTAAAGAAGCGCTTCGGATCTTCATAGGTAGCTTCTCATTATTCGCAGCTAACCCACATTCGACTTCTTCTTCTTCGTCATCATCTTTCTTGAGATCAGAAGGCGGTAAGAAACAATCCATAGACAAACCTTTGATGTTAAAATCCATTTCCTCAATCTCCCAAGTCTCTTCCATTCGTGTCCTCGAGTGATTATCCGAATTCTCACCAAACCGAAACAGAGAGACTAAACTTTTACCAGCGTGTGCGACTTGAACACCATCAATGATCCTGTAATCTTGGATCAAAGACTCCATTGTTGTCTCCCAAAAGATACTATTACCATCTTGAGCTTTGATTCTTAGAAGGTGAGAGTCTTCTAGTTGAATTAGTAGACCAGTTCTTTGGCTGAAACACCCCCACACAGTGTGTCTAATGATCTCTACATTGCTGCTGCTTCTTGCTTTAAGCGTCGATGGCTCGGCTTCTAGTTTGAGTATGAAACAATCTTCGTCGTTTATCTTCTTCTCTCCCATACATACCGATCTTGCGAATAGATTAGCTGTTGTTTTTGGATCAAGACCCTGTGGTTTTGTTTCAAGAGACTTATGTCAGAAACTTTTGTTATGTTTCTATAGCTTGTTTCAAAGAAGTAAAACCAAAAAGAGTTGAAACAAAGTCAATAATAAGTACTTCCTCCGTTTCATGAACATAGATGTTTTAGTAAAAAAATTTGTTTCACAAAGATAGAGTTTTTGAGTTTTCTATGCATGGTTTATACGTCAATAATGGTAAAATGTCAATTTAAATATATTTTGATAAAACGCTATTAGTTTAAATTTCAACTAGAGTTTTGACCCGCGCGGGTTTTTTTTAATAATTTTATATATTATTAATCATGTTTAGATTTTTCGAGTATAGGTTTATAATTTTCGGTTATTTCGAGTTTCGGATTCGGGTTCAGATTCAAAATTCTTAGAATTTTCAGTTATATCGAATGCTGGGTTCGGTTTTGATTTGAGATTTTCGAAATTTCAGATTTCCTTGGATACTCGTATAGGTTCAGTTCGAATAATATCCAATAGCCGAAATATCGTGAAACAAAACCCGTTAGAGTATTTAAAAAAACTATTAGATGACTAAACTTAAATTTATATAGTTTATATAAATTATTTATAAATTTCTATAGATTTTTCTAAATTTTGTCACTTTATAAATTCTTTTGAATTTTCGTAAAAAATTTTATTTAAAAATAATAATATTGTAATATATTTATTTTAAAAGTTATGGATTTATTTGAAATTTGAAAATAAACTATATTTAAATTTGCTGAAAATTGATGATTTTAAATTGTGTTGATTTACAATTTTGATAGTCATTAAGTGAAAAGAATGTTAGAATATTCTAATATGTTTGTTGGAATATGTAAATGAGTAATTAGAGTTATTTTAATTTATTAGATACATTTAATAAAATTTCTAAATATGTTCACTTTGAAAAATCACACATGAAAAAGTCTATGTCTTCTCTTTTAATAAGATAGATACTTTAATTATTTCTCGATATGCGTAAAAAATCAATCTTTATGAAACGGAATGAGTAATTTGGTTCAATTTTCTAAGGAAAATAAAAATAAAATCTCATGTTTGGTGACAATAAAAGAAAGTCTTAGGTTGTTAATAAACTATACTTAGTAATGGGAGAAAAGTCTACTTTGTTAAGAATAATATCTATTTGGAGATAACCTATTAGTAATATCTATTGGTTGTTGTTGTTAGGGGTGGACCATGGATTAGTTCTAAGTTCTAACTTTCAAGTTTCAACAACTTTTTGGTAACTTGGTAAGCATTTTCTTCTCCTCTTTGAAATGAGAATTTAAGAGCGAATATAAATTGGCCACATCAAAACTCAAAAGTCATAGGTTTACATTGACATTTATCATCATCTTTTAATATATAGTCAATAGTTTTATCTTATATTATATGGGAGCCAAAAAAATTATATGAAGAAAATATGGTTGTATGGTTCCCATGTACTTATATAAGAAAAATTCATAACACTATCACATATAATTTGTAGTAATAGTTTTCTGCTGCTTAGACTCTGAATGGTAAAACCGGAAAAATAAAAAAGAAAATATGTCTTTCCATCCAAATTCTTTTTGTTGATATATTTTCATATACAAATTCTATTTGTCGAAAAAGTTGGAGGTAGGTTAGCTAAACAAAGCTTTTTCTAGAAATATATTGCTGCTTAGGCTCTAAATGGTAAATCGGGAGAAATAAGAATGAAAATATGTCTTTCCATCCAAATTCTTTTTGTTGATATATATTCATATACAAATTCTATTTGTCCAAAAAGTTGGAGGTAGGTTAGCTAAACAAAACTTTTTCTAGAAATATATCGCGGAAATGAAAAACAAAGAAGAAATAAGAGGGGCCTAATTAAATCAAGAGGAAGTTTGATTGATTTAAAAGATCCTTTTTGGCCAACAATCAAGGAAAAGAAAAACTTTCACAACTAAGAATCATAGTATGGATGGAATATAAGAAGAATGTATCATAGAACTCCAAGTGGAAAAAACTCAATCATTCAATGACATAAGGAGTAGTGGATGCATATGCTTTATGAGACATAAAGGATCCTTTGTCTTCTCATGAATCAAGTAGAAACTAGAAATGTAGTATAACCACAAGAAAAATATCTACATCAATTTTGCAATATAATTTTATTTATAAAAATTTCACTAAAAGACTTATAATTTCTTTGTACAAAATAACCTAAATCTATTTTCGCAAGAACACGATGAAAAACAATAAACCAAAAATATTAAACGCGAAAGTAGTCTTCTCCTAATATTCTCTTCTTAATATATGGTTATAGTTACGGTCCAGTTACAACTTAAAAACGAAATAGTTAAGGTTTAGAATATGATCACGGTTTGATTTTAGTCATGTCTAGTTTCGTGACACCTCCTTCCTATAATCATAATCAAATAAATCATTTCCAAATTTCACCATTATTTATAAATGTTAATAGTTTTCTTAATATATGTGAAATATATATGTGAAGGACACTTGTATTCAAACGGGAAAAAAATTGTAAATAAATAGAAAAATATCATTGGCTTCACTTTTACCTAAAACTTATGATTGCAATCATGAATCTTTAATCTAAAACTAATAAACTTATGAAAAAGAAAAAAAAATTCAATTTACCTGAAGGAAACGTCTCAATGGTCTAGGAGGACCACGAGAGGCATGAGAAGGATGCCATGGAGTTTGTCTCCAAGCCACTTTAGCATCACTTCCTGCACTAATTTTGCAGCCAGAGACTACAAGCTCAAGACACCATAGTTCTATTCCTTTTTGCCATAACACAAAACCTCCTACTTCTCCTCCTCCACTCTTTATACTTCTTGCCTTTACCATTTTGCTATTTAAGCTTCCTTCTCCTGTACAAAACTCGGATGCGGTCATCCTCACTTTCCCCATCGCGTACATGCTCTCTATCGCGTTTAGTGCCCGGTCTCCTCCTACCGCCGCTATGTACTGCTTTACTATGTATTGCGCCATCGACATCTCCTGTGGTTTTCCAATGCAAAAGGTTTATAAATATAGAGAAAAAAACACATTTTCATAATGGCGGATTCAAGAATCCGATAGGATCTATATCCAAGTAGTCGTCAAGATCATCCTCGAAGTCCGAAAATCAAAATAAGATAGAATGAATTGTTTTAGTGAAATCTTTTTTTTCTTGATAAATGAAATCATTTTCCAAAAAAAGTAAAAACTCTATTTCCGTTTTTCGTTAAAAACATTTCAAAACATTACTGTCATATTCATTCATTGCCAGTTGGTTTTTTTGAGAGAAAACTCGGATGAATGTTAGCGTGAAAAATAAAATGGGAGAAGGAAGAAGTAAATACGAGAGGTTGGTCTTTAATGTCTTTGTGGATGGGATTCTCGTAATCATTGTGGTGGTCAGGCTGAACAGGAAAAGGGATCAAAGGAGCTCCAACAACACCAAGAAGAAGCTGAATCTCGGCGTTACGACCACCAAAGAGTCTAGTCATATTCGTGGTGGTTGCGGTTGCGGTTGCGGTGGGTTTTGACCAAAAAGACTTCATTTGATTCCATCCCGGTTTTGTCTTTGACACAGAAAACAACTCCTCAGGCATAGGAACCTCGAGGACGGTCTCTAAACCGTCCTCGAGGTTATAGTTCGGACAAAGTTTTCTCATTTTCATACACAAGAAAATGTTTTGATCGGAGAAACTATATCTTTGAGTGAAGAAGAGAAAAGAGGTTTGTATGAATGTAATATTTGGATTGATTGCAAAACTTATTAAAGAGAGATTATGAATTAGAAACTAAAACATAAGTCGTTGTCACCAACCGACCGAAACGTGGGGAGGCCTTTTGTTTTTTTGTCGTGTCCGCACGCACTCTCACTCAAGTACAATATCTATTTTTTTCGATTTTGGTTCATAACAAATTGTTAATTTTCTGATAATATATATATATATATATATATATATGAATATATATGACCATATCAACATCTAACAGAAATGAATACATCCTCCAATCGATCTCGCTTGTCTCTTAGTTCGGTTTTATGTTTTTAGTTATGGGTTTTCATCTAATAGATTCTGTCTCCAATGTATCATCTTGTCCTTGTTATGCTTTCGTAGTTTGGCTCCGGGGGTTGTAACTTTAGACCCGTTGGCTTTTCACTCCGGAAAGGATAATCCTTTGCCGGCTTTGACTTGTATCTTTGGTTCGTTAATGAATACATCCTCTCTTAAATATTATCATAATGTTTTTAATTTAATTTCTTTTTTTGGGACAAGCAAAAGATGCAACAAATTATTACATAGCAGAATCGGAACGTTAGATTTTGGAACCAATAATAGGATATACAGCAGATGATTGTACAATGGCTTGGACAAATAAAATATTTTCAAATTTTACCATTCCCTTTTTGTTATCTAATCTACAAGTTCCATTTATAAAAGGTATTGATATAGTTGATTTTTTTTTTGTTTTTAAGTTAAAAATAAAAATCCTGACAAAAAAGTTTAAAATATTGAATATTTTTGTTCAAAATATTGGATAGTTTTGATTAATAAATAGTATTAATGAAATTTTTACTATAAATATTGCCATGACACGGATGCATCAATCTCCATTATTTAACAAAATTATTGTTGAATTGGAAAGAATTTGGACTCTAAGCATAGTAAATAAGAAAAATATTCTACATGATTATAAAAAAGACTAAATTTTTAAATAATAACCGAAAATGGACTTAGGCAAACATGAAAAATGTTGAATATCTTTCTAGAAATTTGAAAGAAGCGTTACCATTTTATTTAGAAAACTATTTACACTCTTACTAAAGCTTTAATATTTTAAAAGTATTTGAATTGTGCGTTACGCGACATTAACTTTATATCGCATTATCACGTTTAGGTTTTATTTTCAACTTTAAATAAATATTTCTTAAACATTTGTCCTTAATGTTTAAATAATTAAAGTGAACTAGTTAGTTGGTCCACATTTTATGCGGACATTAAAATTTTGCATTTTTTATTTAATAACATGGTAATAGAAGTCTATTCTATTGACATATAAATTTCTCAGATATTATTAAATGCTGATATTTTAAGATTTTAGACATTAAAAATTTTGGATCACGTTTTTTTAGTCAATAGACTTTGTTATAATATGAAATTTAAAATAAGGTAGTGCTCTCTCCATTTGGCATGCCTTGCATAAAATAGAAATATTTTGCGGATTTTAATATTTGACACCGTAAAATATAATTAAATACTGAATTATTTCATTTGGCTAGTTTTGCCTAAGATTGAAATACTTTGTGAAATTTTGACATTCGACCCCGCTAAAAAATAGAATACTAAATTCTAAATTTTTCTATTTGTTATTGCAAATTTTGATCCATAATTTATTTAAATTAATTAAATATAGTTACTTAAAAGTAAAATATATGAATCTATATGATTTTTTGAGTTAACAAAAATTTAAAATATTTTGAAATTATTTAAATATAAATAAATTTATGTAAAATGTGAACAAAAAAATTTATGTAAAAAATTGTTAATTTTATTGATTAGTGAAATCTTCTTTTTTAATTTACTTTATTCTAAGATAAACTTATCTTATATCATATTTAAAACAAATAAATAAAATATTTATAGCAATTCTTTAAGGATAACTATGAAATTTAATAAAGTATGAAATTTATTGAATTTTTTTTATTAATTTCATTTTATTTATTAATTTCATTTTTCTTAAAGAAATAATTTATTAATTAATAAATTGTTATTAATTAAATTAATCATCAAGAAGTAACACAATAATCAACCAGTCCAACTTTTAATCTGGTGCAATCATTATGAGATATATAAAATTTAATTATGCAATAATGTATGAAAATAATTTTGCTTAGATGGACAAATATAAACTGTTTTTTACTTGACGAAAACTAATTGGAAATTATATATGCAAACACCGAATAGCTAACTAATTATAAACATTATAAAATATGCTTAAATAAATTTAAGTAGGTGTGGATCGTGATGAATCAATTAGTGGCATGCAGAACGGAAGTTCATATGTGATGAATTTATTAACGTTTACGGAGGAATACTTTGGTGTATAATGTATATGTACCTTTTCACTTTTTTTGAAAATTCTTTGAGTCTTTTTTTAAATAAAAAATTGTACTACTAGTAACTAAGGCTATCGTTTTCCACAAAGTAAAAATCATTACCAAGATTAATGATAAGATTAAAATCATTAAATAGTTGTTGAAAATAGTAAAAGAACGATGACAAAGAAAATTTAGAACAGAGGATGTTAGGAAAAAAATATGAAATTAGAATATAGGATAGGATATAAATGGTATGTCCATATCAATTTGATAACTAGGAGGTTCAGAGCCCGTGGACGTCTAATCCCTCCAGAGCGAGTCAGACCAGGTAAAATACTTGCATTTGGCGAGCGAATCCTTTCTGCAGCTCGAACCCGTGACCTCTTCTTTTAATAGAAGAGCTTTTACCACTGGGCTAACACTACGTTGATAAATGTTTTATTTTTTTGTCATCGTCAAAAGAGTATTTTAACAATAAAAAATATTGAAAACGCACTTTCAAAAACAAACATACCCCATTGGAAAATTTACTTAAAGTCATGATGCATGTAATTTTTTCCCTTATCCATAACGCAATGATAAATAGATTTTTTTTATTGGTCGTAGTTGAAGGATTTGACTCGAATTTCGTGAGATGACAACAAAATAGTGTAAACCATTGCCTTATTTATTTCTCTCGAGTTTATAATTTTCATGAACGATTTTATTTGAAGATGATTGGTGATGATTTATATAGCTAAAGTCCTAGAGCTTTTGTTTCCTTTAATTTTAAGAGCCAATAGTCATCTCTCAAATAAAATAAATGACAATTCTTTGTTGCTGTGGAAAATTCTTGTCTACAAAAAAAGAGAGACATTCAATTTTGGTTATTGCATAAGGGTTGAAAAAATCTGTGTATGGACCTACAAATTGTAATACCTATCAATATTAGTAATAAGTAGTCAACAAAATAATTTCTCGGGTGATTTAATATTATTTTTATATATATCTTATGCATAAGTAGGCAAGGACTATAGATTGAAAAAAATGTAAAACTATGGACAATTTTTTTCTAAAAATATGTGTATGCACGTTCATCTATTTATTCTGTAATATGATTTCATATTTATTTTTTCTCTTTCTGGAGTATCAAATCAAATATTATTGTCTTTGTCTACAATTTGCATTTTTGCATCGTATATAAAAACAATATATATATTTTAATTTGATACTTTATATATAAAAAATATGTTTGCTGCTGGATTTAGAATATTAAATCAGATTAATCCGTAATAAACTTGTTATGAAAATTTATTCTCTCTTAGTCAGATTGAGTCATTGACATATAATATACATATCATATCATGTCCCTCATACATTTCAATAAGCTAACAACTTAAAAAAATAATCTTATAAATTTAAATTATCTTTATTTTATTTTCAAACTCCTACATCACCAATAATTCAGATTTCTCATCTACTTATATACATATATATATATATATAATTTTTATCACAAAAGAATGAAATTTATTAAACTTCACATAGTGAAGAAATCCGAGCCGAAAAAGCTCGTTTTGCCAACGAATAAGCTAAACAGTTTGCTGAATGGGGAATATAAATAACCAAAACAAAAAAAAGCTAGAGAGTAAATCCCTAACAGACCCAAAGAAAAGCTAGTTTTTTTTTTCCGGCAATTTCGGGCCACAACGGGCTGATCTCATAGCCCAACCCTATTTCCGAGAATTATACTCCTCACACACGAGGAGTCCGGATCACAACGGGCCGATCCGGTAGCCCATAACCCCGTATACGGGGCATACACACACAAATACGTTACCGGGAATTCGAACCCTCGACCCCCGACTTGATGAGCTGAGTGCTCGGCCACGAGCCTCGCTCCCCAGAGAAAAGCTAGTAAGGGATCTACTTGTATATAATTTAGTTATTTTTATCTTCCTTACTCTTACTCAAAAGGAAAAAAATACATCAATAAAATAATATCAAAATGCCATTGATGATTGATCAAAAATGAAACTGAAATACCTCTTAAGATGTTGAAGACACAAAATCACTTATTTAACAGGAAAAAAACATTCTTTGAAGAAATTTTTTTCCATGAACAAATAAAATGAAATGTTATGAGAAAATATACCAAAAAAGTATTTAAAAAAACAGAACAAACAAAGCAAAGAACAAAATGTATATACCAAAACAGAGCAGCAAAGGAAGTAAAGTAAGACTGAAGCAAAAGATTCATCTCATAGGCTCATAGCTGCTGGTTAAGGTAAGGATCTTTAGGCGAATTCGAACCAAGATACTCCGAAACCTCGGTAACATACGTTTTAAGCTTCGAGGTGGTTCGAGTGAGCCAATCTGCATCTGTTTGATCCATTTCCTCTTTCATCTTAGCCATTCTCTCTTCTTCTTCCAACATACTAACCCATCTCTTACCCATATACATTTTAACCGCGTCCACGCCTTCTTTCACGACTTCCTTAGGCGGGACGACAAGCGGATTCTGGTCCAAATTCAGTTTGGTTAAGTTCACTAGTGTCCCGAATGCGTCCGGAAGAGAATGGATTTGATTGTTGCTCAAATCGAGTTCTTGAAGGCTTATGAGATCGCCGAATGAGGCAGGAAGAACTTGGAGATCGCTGAAGTTACTGCTTAGGTTAAGGTATTCGAGGTTTGTAAGCATTCCGAATGAATTTGGGAGACCGTTGAGTTGGTTAAAATGCGCATCGAGGTAGCGTAAAGATCCCATTTCGCCTATGGAAGTCGGTAAGGATCTAATTTTGTTGAGATGAATCAAAAGCTTCTCTAGTTTCACTAGCTCGAATCCAATGTTGGTTGGTAAGTAAGTGAGATTGTTGTAGCTCGCGTCTAAAACAACCAACGACCTTTAAAGAAAATCGAAAAGAATGTGAAGAGAGAAACAATGTACTTAAGAAAACAGAGTAAAGAGAAGCATAAACACATACCCACAATGGCAGATGGAATCTGGTAAAGTTGTGAGTTTGTTGCAAGAAACATTCAGTATCTTCAGTTTGGTTAGTAAGCCGATCGAATCGGGTAATTTCTCCAGCGAATTCGTCGAAACATCGAGTTCAAGAAGGCTTTGTAACCCAGCAATTGAATCAGGAATAGCCTGTTACGAACGTAATCTTTTATAAGACAAGCAACAAAAGACTTTTGAATCTATTTTTAATCTAAGATATCTCCACAACTAGGATTGGGTTTTGGTGTACCCGTTCGAGTTTGGTTCGGGTTCATTTGGTTTGGGGATAGCAGTGGCAAAGGTTAATCACTTTTAAAAAATTGGATCAGGTTCGGTTCGGATGTAATCGGGATTTGACACCCGAAATACCCCCAACGGGAACCGTTCAGGTACTTTTACAACAGTTTGGATTCGGAATCATAAATTTTGAGTCGGGATTAGTTCAGTTTTCCGGGTTTGGTTTTTTGCCTAGAACTAAGGTCCACAACAATCCATCTACTTCGGAAACCTACAAATTTACCGTTCGGATATTTTAAAAAATCGGATCGGTTTCGATTAATGCATAATCGGGTTTGGCTGGATCTTGCAGCCCATGTAAAACCCGAGTACACCCAAATCTATTCGGGTTCAAACTTTTTTCCGGCTTTCTCAGTTTCAAGTTCATGTTTTCCGAGTTTTTGTGGTTTTTCCGGGTTTAGGGTTGGGTTCGAGCTTTTTGGGTTCATGTCGGACTCCGGTAATACCTGATAACCGAAATACTCCAACGAAAACAATTCATGTACTTTTACAAATCGGTTCAAAATTCGGATTCAGATTCAGGATTTTCGGATCGAATTTAGTTCAGTTTGATCAAAGATTGAGATTTAAAAAACTGACCTCAAGCCGATTGTTATAGAGATTAAGAACAAGGAGACTTTGAATCCGACCAAATGCTTCAGGGAGCAATCTCAATCTCTTACCAGACAAATCAACTTTGTCCAAAGGATTCGTTGAAGCTTGTTGCAATAAACTCATAACCTCTTCATTAACTTCAACCTCCGCCGCTTCCTCCTCCGCCACAGCCGCCGCATTCTTCTCCGCCGATTCATAAATCCTCACAAGCCTCTCCTCTGCTTCTTTCAAAAGCTTCTCATACGATTCATGAAGCTCATTAAGTTTAAGGATTGAGTTATACCAAATCTTCTCTTGATCAATAGCTTCTCTTCTCTTCTTCTCCTTCTCTGTCACATCGTTATCGTTCGTTGAGAGAGCGATCTCTTCGAAAGATTCCGATAAAGATGCTTCGATTTCGATGAGACGTGCACGAGCTTTATCGACGGTTTCGTGATCGGGTCTTGGTCCTAATGTTCGAAGAACAGAACGGGTTTGAGAAACGTCGGAGATTGCGTTTGTCATGGAGGCGATAACATCGGGATGAGACAAGCGAGGCATTTGTGTCTCGATATCGATCGAATGGCTCGATGAAGATGAAGAAGCAGAAGGTGGTTGATTGACATCAGAGGAGGAAGTTGATGTGAAGGAAGAAGGAAGACGACCCAATACGTAAGAGAGAACAGGGAAGTTTGTAGGATTAAGTTCTGTCGCCATTGTTGGGAGCTTGAGATTGGAAGTGATACAATTGTTGAAGATGAAGATGAAGAAGAAGAAGAAGTGATTAGTATTTGCATCTGTATTTGGCTAAGTCAAAGATCCATAATTATAAATTTATAAACGTGGGTTATGTTATTAAGACATGACAAGTGTCAGTTTATTGGCTGCACAAAGGAGAAAAATATGGAATTGAAGAAATAATCAAATTGTTTTTAATAAAGGAAATAATCAATGTATATAGCAATTTTTACGATTAAAAAAAAAAAATCTTAGACGTTTTACTTGCAAAAAATGGATTATACAAATAAATCCATGGAAATATTAGGAAACGGTGAGTGATTGTACTGCTCTATCTCACATAATCAAAGTTCGAATTTTATTTGTCGTTAAACTATAGACGAAAAAAAATGTTGATCATATTTTAAAAAAAAAACGTTCAAGAGTTGATCTCCTCTTAACGTTAAAATTGCAAAAAAAAAGCAGTTAATATTAAGCCTAAAAAAGCTACAAAGATCCAAATATTGGGTCTTGGTATTTTAAATGAAATGTATAGTGTATTTCAAGTTTCTCATAAAAAAAAAGTGTATTTCGAGTTTAGTTGTAGTGTTTAGATTTCAAATAATTTTCTGAAAATGATGTTTAGAATTTGAAATTATAAGGGTGAATTTGAGTTGTAACAAAAGTAATTGATAATTAAATTTTCTAATTGATAAAAAAATATCTACTAATAATAGCAATTCGGAAAAATACTGAGAGCAGATGAATTTTTTCAAAGGATTGTGTCTTATCTATCTATTTGTAATTATTTATTTTATGAAAACTTGTATCTTTTATTATTTATGTGTTTTCAACTTTATATAATTCACTAGATAAAGTCATGTGTGATACACGAGAAATTAAATATAAAAATATCGTTAAAAATTTAGATTTTAAAGCTGAAATCCACATAACTATATTCCGTAAATTTAAAATATAAATTAAAAAACATTATTAGTTATTGAAAAATTATGAGCTACAAACAATATCATCCAAATTAATTTCAGATTTTTAATATCACACAAAACAACGCTTTTAATTAGATATTATAATTTTATTATGTTTGCATGTATAATAATTAATATTAAATGTTTTAATAGAAATAAAATATATAATATTCAATTTTTAATTTTAAGGAAAATAGAAAATTTACTTATTTATGTAAAACAAAAATTTTGCTTACAAGAAATCGGAAAATTTAAATTCTTGACACGTGTTAATAATCCGATCGATTAGTGACACGTGTCGAAATCACATGAGTTATAATTTGACGACGTGTCAAGTTCACATCGAACGCGTTCCGTTTTATATAATAAGATCTTCTATATATCATTGGTTAACAACCATGATTTGGAAGCATACCGAATAGTAAACAGGTAATTATGAGAAATTATTTTAATGAAATTTATTCTTGATATTATTTTTTGGCAACTTACCTGTTGATATCGCGTTTATTACATCTCTATATATATGAGATAATGGAGAGAAAAATTATAACAACAATAATAATACCACCCTAAGAAAGATTCCTAACCATTTCATAATAAAATAAAAACTAAAGTAAAAGAAATAAAAACTGCCACCAACTATATACCAACTCTAATGGTTGACGTCCATTCGCTAAGACAAAGTGACCGAGACAATTTTATCATTGGTGCTTCGTCTGTGGTCGAGTCCATTCTAGGGTGGACAAAATATTCATTATATTTGCTTCGATTTGTTATCCATTTTGATTTGATCCAAAAAAGCTGGATCTCTGTAATTTTTCAGAGCAAAACAAATACTAAAAATTATTATCCGTTAAAAATGGAGCAAAGCGCAAAATACTAAAATTGTAAAAGACGGATATCCGCTCCACTCCGATATATGTATGAATACACATATATAAATATTTGAATGAATATATATTATATAATTATTAGCAGTCTATATATTTTTTAATTATTTTTATTCATCAAGTTATTTATAAATTTGAAAAAATGAATATATAAAAAAGAAAATATCTAAGTTTGTCACTATTTTTATCCGTAAATTTTAATTTTTATATTCTTTTAAAATTATTTTTTGAAAGCAAACAAAACGGAGCGGATATCCAGTTCATTACGGAGCGGGTACAGATCGAGAATTCATGATCCGGATAGGACGGAGCGGATCACAAATACCTATAAAATCCAGGATATCCACTCCGCTTCTACCCCTAGTCCATACCTCCTTACGACAAGTGGTTAATACTATTATCATAGTTTTTATTATATACCACATATATACTTATTTACATGTGTGGAACTAAGACTCTCTTTTCCTTTATATCAAGTTATCAACTAAATATTACTGCAATAAAAAACTAAATATTAATGTAAAAAATCAAATTATTAGTTTTTTCAATTGGTCGTGAAAATATAATGACAGAACTATATGCCTAAGATTTATATGAATAAATCGAAAGACGATTATTTACTTGTTTAAGTTTATCTACTTCTAGTTTAACCGATTTTGGCGTTTCTAATCAAATATATTGAAAAACCAGTTTTAAAAACTACAATATTTGTAGATATGTTTTTCTTATATTTCTATATCTATATTATTATTCTTGTTATATTTAATTTCATTTATAATTATTTTTAATAAAAATTTAATATATGACATTGCCTCCATGATATATCTTTATTATTTAGAAAACATATGCTTCACTTTTCTTTATCGTGTATCTTTTGTAACTATTTTTTAACATTTCTCTTAGAATTGTATCCTTTATGTGGGTTTTGCCTTTCTAATATTTTAATTAGAAGTTATATTTTTTTAGTACTTGTAACTTTTCAAATCTATTTATATTATTGTGTGGGATGGTGTTATTTGTATGTTTTGAAGTGTTACGAATGTCCACGATGTTACTATCTGAATCGACTCGAAAAATCCAGACCCAATTTATCCGGATTTTGCAAAATATCCGTATGGATCTTAGAGCATCTCCATCCTGGGATCCTTAACCCAAAAATCCTTAACTATTCACGGGTCCCACCCGTGAATAGTTAAAGATTTTTGGAGAGAGAAATCCTTAAAAACCTTAGTTAAGGATTGATCCTTAACTATTCACGGACACGTGGCGGTCCGTGATTGGCCGAAAATTTTGTTTTGTTTTGTTTTTTTTTAATAATAAAATAGTGGGACCCATGAATAGTTAAGGATTTTTTGAGAGATTCATGGATGGAGATGCCCTTAAAATCTTATATCTGAAAACATCAAATCGAACTGGTATTGAACTAATATAGATATCCAAAATATCTAAAATATAATTGTTTATGTGATAATATTAGTTAAATTCATAAGTTAAATAATCTAAATATCTCGATTTATAGTTATAAACTCATATTAATATTTGTTTTTACGGATATTTCAAATACTTTCGCGTAATACGTGTAAAAAATAATCGATTTAAATTGAAATAAATTTTCTACCAGATAATTTTGGGTGAAATACTCAGTTTCAGGTACTTTTAGAACTAGAATATGTTATGCATCGAACCAAATTTTAGCAACCGAACCGAAAATCGAACTGAATTGTTAAATTACTTGAATGGTTCCTAAAATACTAAACTCAAACTACTCGAAACCTAAAGTACCCGACTCGAACTCGAACCGAAATTTATACCTTTATATAAAAAATACCTAAACACAAACTTTTGATGTAATAGAAACCGTTATAAAAATAATGTATGAAAGGTGAAAAAAAATTATGAAAAATTAGTGCATTAAGTTGATATAACATTTTTTTTTGGGTCAAAGTTTGATATAACAAAAAATGATATTTCCTTCCGGATTCATCGTGGGTTCATCAAATCTTTTATGAACTTTTAAGTAAACAAATTTTTTTGAAAAAAATAAAGGAAACAAATTTAAAATTTCCCAAAATAAAAAACTTATAATAGTGACGAGACATGAGTATTATAAAATCCAAAAAGTCAATAAAACCGGTGGAAAGTAGAATGGGTCACACACACATAACTATAAGGTCTTTTGTCTTCACTTTAGATTCTCCATATCTGAATTATAAACTTACATTGAAGTTTGGTCTTTTCAGATAACACAAAAAAAAAAAAAAACAGAGAGCTTCTTCTTCTTCAATCTCTCAATGGAGAAGAGAAATGGTCAAAGAGTGATTCTCTTCCCTTTACCATTACAAGGTTGCATAAACCCTATGCTTCAACTAGCTAACATCCTTCACTCTAAAGGCTTCTTCATCACTGTGATCCACACTCGTTTCAATGCACCAAAAGCTTCAAGACATCCTCTCTTCACTTTCTTACAGATTCCTGATGGTTTGTCTGAAACTCAGATTAATGAAGATCCTACTTCTAATGTTATGTCTCTTTTAGCTCAAATCAACTGTAACACTGAGTCACCTTTTCGTGATTGCTTGCAAAAGCTGTTGCGAGAAGAAACAGAGAAGATTAGTTGTTTGATTGATGATTGTGGTTGGCTCTTTACACAATCTGTTTCAGAGAGTTTGAATTTACCGAGGATGGTTCTTTGTACTTTTAAAGCTACTTTCTTTAACGCTTATCCGATTCTTCCTCTTCTTCGAACCAAAGGGTATCTTCCAGTTTCAGGTAATAGCTTCTTGAAACTTGATGACATTAGAACTGGGCTTTTGGAGTTTCGTTCAGGTTCGGGTTTGGTTTAGATTCTGGCTCGGATGTTCAGGTTTATGACTTTAAGGCCCATCAGGATCTTTTAAAATTTGGTTCTGGTCGGATTCAGTAAACCTTTAGAAAACCCGAGTAGGTCCAGTATTTTTCGATTTCGGATATTTTGGGATTTTCCGTTTAAATTCAAGTGTCTTTTCTAGATTTCTCCTTTTTTTTAAAAAAAAATTTCTGAATTTTTCCAGATTTTTCGGTTCTCCGCTTCGGGTTCAGATTAAAGTTTTCTAGGTTTTCAATTTTTCTTTTTGGTTCTTTCGGGATGTTTGGATTTTTCAGATGCTCGTTCGGATTCAGGTTGGGTAAAACTCGAAACTCGATGTGCCGGCCGATGAAACCCAAATACACCCGGTACTTTTTCGGATTCGAGCATTTTTAGATTTTCGGTAAGAGATTAAGTTTGTTTTCTTTTTTTTTTATGAATTTTTCGGGTTTCTCGGTTTTCGGATTTCTCGGTTTTCGGGTTCATGTTCAGGTTAGAGTTTTCTAAAGTTTTCAATTTCTTTTTGGGTTTTGAGGTCGTTCGAGATTTTTGGATTTTTCACATGCTCGATCGTGTTCAGGTCGGGTAAAACCCGAAACCGGATGTATCGGCGGATGAAACCGTTCGAATGTTTTCACATGTTTTTTGGATTCTAATCCGGGTTTTTCGAGTCGGGTTCGGTTCAGTTTTTCGAGTAAATACACTCATGAAATTAAACTTGTTTCAATGTAAACAAGACGGTTTAATTACTAAGAACATAGTTTAAAGGTTGTGGAAAGAAGAAAACTTTTAAAGATGTGTTTTTGAACCTTTTGTTGTTTTAGATTCTGAAGCAGAGGACTCTGTTCTTGAGGTCCCGCCGCTTCGAAAGAGAGATCTTCCAAGGGTTTTAGTGGAAAATGGAGAGAAGCTTGATCCATTCTTACATTGTGTGGTCGAAACTACAATGAGATCTTCAGGTTTAATATTCATGTCATGCGAAGAGCTTGAGAAAGATTCTTTAACTCAAGCTAAAGAAATTTTCAAGGTTCCGATTTTCGCGATTGGTCCGTTTCATAGCTACTTCTCTGCTTCATCGAGCAGCTTATTCGCGCAAGACGACACTTGCATTACTTGGTTAGATAACCAAGATGATGAATCTGTTATCTATGTGAGTCTTGGAAGCGTCGTGAACATAAACGAAACAGAGTTTTTGGAGATCGCTTCTGGTTTAATCAATAGTAAACAACCTTTCTTGTGGGTGGTTCGACCCGGTTTGGTCCTAGGATCAAAGTGGATCGAACCGCTCTCTAAAGAGCTTTTGATAAGCCTTGAAGAGAAAGGAAAGATAGTGAAATGGTCACCGCAACAAGAAGTTCTTGCGCATCGAGCCATTGGTGGATTTTTGACGCATAATGGATGGAACTCGACGCTAGAGAGTATATGTGAAGGTGTTCCTATGATATGTTTACCTGGTGGATGGGATCAAATGTTGAATTCAAGATTCGTTAGCGATGTTTGGGAAGTTGGGATCCATTTAGAGGGTCGGATTGAGAGGAAAGAGATCGAGAAAGCGGTTAGGATGTTAATGGTTGAAAGCGAAGGAGAAAAGATCCGCGAAAGGATTAAGGTTTTGAAAAATGAGATTGAGAGATCGGTTAAAGATGGAGGATCATCTTTTAGATCTATAGAAACTCTAGCTAATCATATGTTATCATTGTAACATTTGGGGATATTTGCAAAACATTCTTCAATAAACTCTAGCTAATTTAGACTATGATCATTGTGGTTGAAAATCCATATTCTCTAGGAAAGTGAATAAATAAACCAATGTATATAGATGAATGTTTGGGCTTGGTGGACTTGATTTGGGTTTGAATCATATGAGACAGTTTAAATGTATTTTTGTTGTTGTTGCTAAACAAATTTAGAAACATGGAAAAACAAAACCACATGAATGTGTGTGTGTGTGTATATATATATATATATAATATTATATATAAGGCATTATTTTATACAAAATCAACAATGTGTTGGATCACTTGTTCGTTGAGGGATCAAAATTAGCAAAATATACGAAAGTTGATTTAATCAAGAGAAATTATAAAGAATAACAAAAATAATCATTAAAAAAATATTCTTAAGGTTCATACACATCAAAATTTATTTGGGCTTTAGACATCAAACAATTTTAGGCTTGTCCTTCATGCAATATTTGATTATAAATGTGCACTTTCTAATATAATATAGTACTAAATTAGGGGTTCAAAAAAAAAAAAGATTAGGATCCGAGTTATACACGGATAAAATATGATAAAAATAAAATTTTTATACTAACAATTTAAATCGATAGACAATGTAATAAAAATCTGTAGATTTAATATTATGACATATGTTTTGATATAAAAATTATGTTTTATACCTCGTTGTATAGAAAATTTAAAAATAATCTACCAACATTCTATAAGGAGTATACTTTTTCGAAAAACCGTTGCTTTTTGTTGGAAATTTCCGACGGCGATGTTTCCGTCGGAAGTCTCATCGTAGAAGCTTTTGTTTTCTTGTAGTGATAGTAGAGAAATGTACAACGATATGCATACGGTCTTTGCGGATATTTTGTTATGTTTCTGATTCGTTTTCCTAGATTTTTTTCTCGATCTCAAAATGTTCATGCTGATACTCTAGCCAAATTGGTTTTGAGATCTCTTTTGTACTGCGGTTTGAAGTTTCTAATAATATTTGTTAGGTGATACAAAAAAAGTTTGAAATGTTAAGTACGTTCTTAACTAAGAAAAGTTTCCTTAAAGCAAACTACATTTTAATGATATATGTATTTAGTCAAATACATTGAATCGATACGATTATCACATGGATTATCTAATCTCTAGAATCTTATAAACAAAAGATTATCACATGCAATAATTCGGCATAAATTAGATCTTTTTTCCGTGGAACTTTCATTGATATTGAAAAAAATTGTGAAAATAGGAGAAAGACAACAAAACCAATTCAAACTCAATGTTTGCTGCAAATATAGATATGGTTGAATAATTCAAAAACCTTAAAATTCTTAAGTTTTTATTCTTAACAATTGAAATTAAAGATTTGGAACAAGACAAAGATCATGCATGTGGTCTAGTGTGAAGAAAAAAGGACTTGGAGTGATGTCGATATTTAAGGGAGAAGAAACAAAATGAGACTTTGCTTAAAAATAATTAGCTTTATGTATAAATGCACGAGGGAAATAAATAAGGTCACATGAGGTTATCTCCACATCCATATTTAATAACAAAAACCTTAATCTTACCTACATTTTAAAGACAACACTTTATTTGTCTAATCTTAGTTATTTAAATGATAGATCAAATCTGAAATGAGCAAGTGGGTCAGTGGTTGCATCACCTCTACTACCATTTCACGAAACCAGGGTTCGAACCATATACATGCCTCTAGTGAAAGAAACTATTTGCCATTAGACGACAAAAAAATGATAGATCAAATCTCTAGAAAGTAAGATCCTTATACATAATTACTGATACTAAGAATTAGAGGATACTTAACCAAATCAATGTAACCAAGTTGTTTAATATGTTAGTGTGGGTTAGTGATCCTTGGCTTAGAGGAACCACACTTCTTGGAGTTCAATGCAACAAACTCATTTTAACATTTGAGAAGCAAGGGATGAGCTCGTATGTGTTAAATTTTGTGGATTTTCAACTCAAAACCAATTGACAATAGGTGGATTGGACCATGACTCAAGTTCCCCATCATATTTTTAATGTGTGATATTATTCTTCACACGTCTCCTCGAGATAATAGTCCATCTAGCCATTAATCTCGATAATATCCTAGTATATTACTTTCGGTTAGATCAGTCTGATTAATTTCGGATCGGACCGATTTCGGTTTAGATCAATCATACCTCTTTCAATGGGTCGGATTGATTTCAAATTAGATCGGCCAAACCTTTTTTGATGGACCTAACTGATTTAGGTTTGGTGCAGGGCAACATGTGTTCAAGATCCTTGCTCCGACACCCTGTTAAATTTCATGGGTTTCCAAGTCAAAACTAATTGGCAATGAGTAAATTAGCTCATGTTAGTTATATAGACTTCATTGTATGCAAGATATATGCAAAGCAAGTTTACCTAGGTCCCTTCAAACCAGTGATGGGGTCTAGTTGAAAATTCGATATTTCTAAAAAAAAATTTTGTCGGGCTAACTCATCAGGATCAGTATAACTCGGGAGGCACATGCATAAGTTACTATGGACAAGGCAAGATAACCAGTCCTCGTTGTTCTAATGTGATGTTAACAGGATCACTCAATGTTTTTAATAAAACCCTAAATCGAGAATAGACCACCACCATTAATAATATTCTCCTTTGAATTCGTCCTAAAATCGTTATATATAAATAATTTTGAAAAGCACGACTAATTATATAGGTAGGTAAAAAGAACAAAGCAAAACCGGCGATAGGTCACATCATTAGATTAATCAATGGACTAATATCAATAACCATATGAATAATCAACGGCCAAAAGTTCATACGTACTCAACTTAAGCCGTGTTCTTTTCACAGCCGCAGCCGCTGCGTTTGCGACACAAATGTAAAATTGAAGACGCCGGCTACCGACGCTCCTTCACAAAAGTTCACAAAAAAGAGTTGATGTGGTGACGCTGTTAAGAAAGGTCACCGGAATATTCTCCGATCAGTCTTTCTGCAGGATTTCTCCGACAATGTGGCACTGGTGTATCGCCCTCAGCTACCTCAAAAGACATTATATTGATTTTCTTTTGGCTAACCTAATTTCTTGTTAGCATCAAACTTGGATTTCCTCCAAGTATTGGTCCTATAATTTGCTTTTGAGAGTATTTATATATATTTTTTGGGTTTTCTTAGGTTTTCGGTTTAAATTAGCTATTTTATATCCTATTAGTTTCTGAGTTTTGAATGACTAATTATATCACTTTGTATGAAAATTTACATTCTTAATAGAAAAAAACCAGTCCTAGTTGTTCCGGAGAGATACTAACCGGATCACTCAATGTTATTCATAAAAGTCCCAAGATAACAAAACGCTAAATCGAGAATAGACCACTATATAATTTACTCCTTTGAATTCGTCCTACTATAAAACAAAACCGGGAATAGTCACATCTTGAGATATCAATGGACTAATATGAATAGGTCATATGATTAATCAACGGTAACAAGTTTATATGTACATAACTTAGTAGCATGACAAGTAAATTAGTACGTAAGTAAACTTATTAAGGACCAAAAACTTTTGATACCCTAAATTCGATTAGAGGATGATGATCGATCGGGTCGGCCCTGAAGCATGCCGGATGAAACATTTGTCTCGGTTTTCATATTTTTTTGAGTTAATATGCATATATCTATTGAGTTCTCAAATCGAAAAAAAAAATGCTACATAAAGAATTCGGCCCCCAAACCGTAAAAGCTTATAACCCCACGAATCTCAATGTCGGCCTTATGGATCGATGGAATTTGTTTCTCCTTCATCCAACCGTTTGAGTGTTTGAATTTAAGATGATTATATTATATATTTATCCAAAATATACTTTCAAAATTAAATAAGAAAAATATATAAATATATATTAATACTAAAAATTTTCATGGTGGAAGCCTCTTGATCTAGTGGTCAAGGGTTTAAAGGCTTCTACACTAGGATTGGGGATTGAATCACAGAAAATGCGATTTCTTGCAAATTTTCATGTGCAAGCTTCAAGAGATTTCAGAGTGTTGCACGCAGAGTCGTTCGTTGTAGTCTCATGTGTTGCATGGAAAACTTGTCCATCAAGGATGTCGTACATGCAGAACTGTTCATCGTAGATCCATGGGTTGCGAGGAGAACTACGTCGTAGAGTCATTTGTGAAGTTGTTCATCCCAATCGTATAAAGTTCATATATAGCGTCCGATTGCTCACCATTTGTAATAAAATTAAAATTAAAATATAAATGATGTTGTTACTTTCGATTCTATCAGTGGTTTTAAAAAAACGTTTCCATGATATCACCAAGAGAAGAATAATCTCCTATATATATTATAACAAAGTTATGAGAACGGAATTTCTTTTTCAGAAAAAAATAATGAACGTAAACAATGTAGGAATGTTTTTTTTTGGATAATTGAAAAATTCAGCAAATTTACACAAACTTTAAATTATAAACTACTACAAAGTACTATTCATTTACCTTATTACAACACAAAAATGCTTATACAATATATTTCTTTTATTCTTTCAAATGGTAATTCCCTCTATAACATTTGAAGTAATGTCAAGTTTGTGTCACTCATTAGTAGTAATCATGATTGAAACAAAAAAATTATCAGATAAGAGACTTTAAATAAACTTTTTAGCCAAAATGTTGATGTAGTCATATGGATTAGCTGGATCCTACATTCTCAAAATGCCTCAACGCAGATTAGAGATTTTAAAAGATACGGGTCTCTAAATAGTGAATTTTCCCCGTTTATTTTTTCTTTCATCAGCAAATCGTACACTTCACTGATGATGTGTTGGGCTAGTGGTTTAGCACAAGAAGCTGTTGTGTTTTTAGTTCGATTTATTTATTCTATTCATTTTTTCTTCTCATTTTTATTTATTCCTCTCATTTTTATTCCACTACTTATTTTTTCTCCCATTCAATTTTTCAATTCATTTTTCAACTCTAGTACTTTTTAGTGATCGAGAAAATGACAAAGCTGAAAGGACAATGAGGTAACGGTTCTCGTCCTCTCACGGCAATGCCATACCTAGTCTTTTCTTTGGAATAGATCAATTAATTTTATTGGACTGTTTGCATTTTTGGTTTTTATATAAATGAAAATACCATTAATAAATAAATTATTAAAATTTTTGTTAACTGAAAAAAACCCATGAAATTTATTTAGCTATACAAAAAATTTGTTACTATAACATAATGAATTTGTTTATAAACCCCAAAGTTTTAGACTTATATCCACATTGCATTGTCCAAAACTATATGTGCATTAAGTTAGCGGGAGATTTAGGGATTGATTGGTTTTTAACTGTGAAGACTTTTACTTTTATCCAAAGTCTTTACAGTTAAATTTACCTAATTATGCTTTAAATTTTTTTTTAAATTTTACAGTCCTAAAATCTCTCCTTAAAATTCTCACAGTCTAACTTCCTCTTTTTTTATTCATAACGAGAGATTCTTTTACGGCCAACAATTTATGGCTTTAATTTTGTTTTTACCGTCACAGTTTTAAAAGTTAAAACCAATTAATAATAAAAACATTTTACAGCAACATTTCTTCCTAAGAGTCCTAACCAATCAACCTCTTAACTTTAATAAGTTGAAAACATATACTTTTGAGTTAATATCATGGATTATTTTTATGGTTTTAACATACTTTAACCATAATTTATTTTGTATAATGTTGAGAGATATTTGTTTACAAAAGATTGCCAATTTTGACTACATAACCCTTAAAACTTCTATAAATAGATGGTGTTTGCATCAAGCAAGTGATCACACAACTTCAAAAAGACAAATAATCATCATGGAGCCAATCATCTTTAACTCAACCTCTTTCATTCTAACTCTTTTCACATTGTTCCCACTTCTCATCTTTATACTTATCAAGAAAAATATCAAATCAAGAAAGCTAATTAAACTTCCTCCATCCCCCAAAACACTGCCGTTCATCGGAAACCTCCACCAAATAAGTAACTTACCGCACAAATCACTACACGATCTTTCCCTGAAGTATGGACCTTTCATGTTCATAAACTTTGGTGCAACTCGTTACCTTGTGGTCTCTTCCTCTGATGCTCTTGAAGAGATCACAAAGTATCACGACATCGCTTTCTCAAACCGAGCTGGAATCTCTAGCCTTCTTCCTCTACAAGGGAATGGCAAAGACTTAATCTATCATCCTTATGGAGATCATTGGAAGCAAATAAGAAAAGTTGGTGCTCTTCATCTCATGAGCAAAAACGCGGTGAATAGATTTCAAACGATGAGAGAAGAAGAGATTTCAAGTATGTTGAAGACCATTGAAGATGTTTCAAAAGTAAAAGACAAAGACATTGATGTAACTGAAATGTTCACAACCTTGTTGAGCAATGTATTTCATAGGTCTTACACGAGTAGCTACCAAAGGGAAGAGAGTATTACAAAGAAGTTTTTGGATTGGGATGTTAAGTTCAAGAAGCTTATAGGAACTTTTTGTGTTGAGGATTTGTTTTCGAGTTTCGCTTGGATCGATAGATTCACTGGTTTTAGAGCTCTTGTAAAGAGTACATACTTGGAGTTGGATGGTATTATGGAGAAAATCATCAATGGAAGAGAGAAAGAAAGCTTTGTGGATGTTCTTCTTTGTCTACGAGACAAAGATAAGTTTAACTACGATGTCAAAGCTATCATGAAGGTTTGCATTATTATATATATAATTTACTTGATTCATCATCTTCTTATACTCTTATTTGCAATATGCATTTAGTTAAAAAGATGATTGTTGTCATCTCTAGAGTCATACTCATTTTAAGAAGAGATATATAGCTTGCAGAAATTATGACATGAATTTAAGAAAAAGTTGAAATGGCAATTTGCTTTTGAATTGGTTTAAAGCCATTTTTTTAAAGATTAAGAATAGTATTTAAATAAAGAAATTCTTTAAAATACTAATGAGATATCTTTTCATTCCGGAAGTATCATCAATAATATTTCTTTTCAAAAATATCACTAATTTTTTTATATATTAAAAGATACTACTAATAGTAAAAATGATTTTTAATTGTTTAGAATTTATACTTTTAGGTTAAAGCTTAGTATTTTAGGGTTATGATTTTTAGATGTTATATAATGTTTACTTTTTTAGAGAGGGTGTAGTTTTAAAGGTTTAGAGTTTAGCTTTAGATTAGTGGTACTTTGTCGAGACTGTCAAAGGCTAGTGGGTAATTTCCTAGTCTCAACTCATGCGTCTGGAGTTCGACTCCACCAGGTCGTGTTGTCCTACGTCGTAAGATTTGGTTATGGATTGTCGATCCAACCAGTGACAAAAGAAAAAAGTTAGTGGTACTTTTAGAAAAAACAAATTTTAAATGGTATTTTTGGGGGAAAATTGATAATGACATTTTTGCATCAAAAACTTTAAACTGTGGTACTTTAATTTGAGAATTTCCATTCCAATATATAACTTTTAAGGTTTCACAAAAATTTTAAAGATTTTTTAAGAGTTTCCATTCCAATATATTTCTCTAGCTATAGGAACTTCAATGTTCCCCATATTGACTTGTTCTTGATACAATTGTAGGGAACATTTCTTGCGGCTGTAGAATCAGTAGCATTAGAGCTTGAGTGGCTCTTCTCCGAGCTCATCAGGCATCCTAGAGTTCTTAAGAAAGCGCAAGAAGAAGTACAAGGTGTTGTTGGAACCAAATCTAAAATAACCATTAATGAAATAGATCAAATGCAATATTTGAGATGTATCATTAAAGAGACTTTGAGGCTTCACCCTCCTGGTATAGTTCCAAGACAAACATCATCCAAGTGGATAAAACTAGGCGGCTACGATATTCCTCCAAACACCAAAGTGTTAGTGAATCTTTTCGCGGTGCAACGTGACCCTAAAGATTGGGAGAAACCAAATGAGTTCATCCCTGAAAGGTTTATGGAGAAGAACATTGACTACATGGGAAATGAAGGGTATGCTCCATTTGGTTTTGGTCGTAGGAGCTGTCCCGGTATGGCTTATGGAATCGCGTTAATGGAGGAGATTATCGCTAATCTTTTGTATCGGTTTGATTGGAAGATGCATGATGGTTGTAAGCCAGAAGAACTTAACATGGAGGAGATATCTCAATTTGTTGTCACAAGGAAATATCCTCTCCGGCTTGTGCCAATTCTTAGGGTCTAAAGGATCAACTAAGAGAGTTTGAAATTCGGTTTACTTCGACTTGAAAAACATCTGGTTGTAACTTGTAAGTGACAACGTTTGATAAGTAATAATGTTGAACAATAAGATAAATAATGATAAATGGATGTTTGATTAGAAAGGGACGAATAATGATGAGTATTTTTTTTGTTTCAGATAAGTAGTTATGTTTTCGTATTTCTATGCAAAAATTCAACGTTTGATGTTTGTGATCATTTCTATTATTCCCTTCGTTTCAAAATAATAGATTTTTTAGATATTTCTCACATATTAAAAAAAAAAATTAAAGTTAACAATAAATACATTATTTTTGTGAAAAATACAATTTACTGTAATTTTTAACCAATAATTTCACTCATAGTTTCTTAAAAGCAATCATTCATTATCATTAATGATTTAAAAATGCATTGAAAATATAAAAAAAATTCATCTTTTTGAAACAATTTTTTTTTCTAAAACACATATCATTTTGAAACAGAGGGAGTATACATTTTGCATGATTTTTGCTTGAATTAGTCGTAGTTGATGTTGTTTTTATTGAAAAAGAGGTAAAGCCAATAAAAATTCGTAGATTCTTAATTTGTGTGCAACAAACTTAAACATCTCTTATAGAAAAACAGAGATAATACTATTTTATAATGAATGTTAGTATATTTTAGATCACCTTAAGAAACAACAAAAAAAAAATTTGTCATTAGTTGAATCGACAAAACCCGATCGATAGCCAAACTTAACGACGCGGGGGCAAATGACCTGGTGGAGTCGAGCTCCATATACCTGAACTGAACACTAGAGCATTAACCACTAGGTTATGACAATCTCGAAAACAACAAATTTTTAATAAATGAGATTGTACATGAGGAGTTTATACAAGTAGAACAATTAACTCTCTAACTAACCAACTTGCTAACAAACTACAAACATGTTAATGGTTTTGTCTCCACTTCTTACGCAACAAATATAAATTAATCTCTTAAGTTAAATCATATATTAATTGTTCTTGCAAACTCCAAAATACAATAGATCTGGTCTTTCTTTAATCTCAATTTGCATTAATTAATATGAAGAAAATGAAATAATATTAGACCATTAGTAAACGACTTTGGTATCACATCAAGAAGATTAGAGTATTGTCTCTTTTCTTTAATATCATTCACTGAGATTTAGAATTTGGATTTGAAGAAAGAAGGAGAAAGCATTTCAAATGGAGAAGAAGAGTAATGGCCATGGAGTGATTATGTTTCCACTTCCATTACAAGGTTGCATCAACCCTATGATTCAACTCGCCAAGATCCTTCACTCAAAAGGCTTCTCCATCACTGTGATTCATACACGTTTCAACGCGCCAAAAGCTTCAAGCCACCCTCTCTTTACCTTCTTAGAGATCCCTGATGGGTTGTCTGAAACAGACACAAGAACTCAAGATGTCACTTTGATGCTCACACTTCTTAACCAAAGATGTGTGTCTCCATTTCGTGATTGTTTGACTAAACTATTACAATCTACAGAAACAGAGAAGAAACAGAGGATTAGTTGTTTGATTGATGATTCTGGATGGACATTCACACAATCTGTTTCGCAGAGTTTGAATCTTCCGCGGTTAGCCCTTATCGCAACTAATGTCGCCTTCTTCCGGGGCCATTTTGCTCTTCCTCATCTTCGTCGCGAAAGATATCTTGCGTTACAAGGTACTATAACATTTTATTTGTGGTCCAAAAGGGTTTCTTAATGTGTTTAGGAATACAACTCTAGGTTGGGTTAGTAATCGGGTTTGAAGTTGAGGCTATAAGTACGGATCAAAGGGTTTGTAATTTTATTTCTTCATACACCGATAAAGAAACTCTAAACAGGTGCTTGCCTCAACCGAGTTTCTCTATGTTTCTTTTGCTTTCCTTTAGGGCTGGGCAAAAAATCCGAACCCGAAATACCGATCTGAAAAACTCGAACCGGATATTGGAAAATACCCGAACTGATCTCGTTCGACGGTATTTCGGATATCGGGTATAACTCGAACCGAAACCGAAATATTACGAATACCTGAAAAACCCGAAAATCCAAAACTTCTAAGTCATAAATTCTAAACTCCTAATTTGAGTCCCGAAATATTCAAAAAGTCCAAAAAACCGGACCCAAACTCGAACTCAAAATCCGAAATATAAAAAAAATCCGAAAATCTCGGTTCCGAATTCTAAAGCGAACCCTGAAAAACCCGAAAAAACCCAAAACCCTCTAAAAATACGGAAAAATCCTTAAAAAACCGAAAAAACTCAAACCCGAGAAACTCAAACCGAACCCGACATACTTTCGGGTGTATTCGGATTTTTTTCTATCTTACTAAACCCGACCCAACCCCACCGGATCCGAACCAAAAAAAATAATACCCGAACGGGTTTAGAATTTCAGGATTTAAAAACCCGAACTCGAAATGCCCAACCCTACTTTCCTCGAATTAATTCGGGTTCTATTTTACAATAATATTAGAAATATCCATAAATAACTGTTTTGTTAAGTATATATTCGGAAACTATTAAAAAATCGGATATTACGACTAAATATTTTGGAAATATGTTAATATTACCATTGTTAAGAAGTAACTTCTTTATATTAATCTTAGTTTAGGAAATTAGTGTAGTTATTTATCTATATAACCAAATTCTCATGACAATCTATTATAATTCTTCCTAAAACAAAAGCTCTCATCAGATTTATCAGAAACATTATTCGAAAACTGATTTGATCCAATCTTTAATAGATTCAGAACAAGATGATCCAGTTAAAGAGTTTCCACCACTTCGAAAGAAAGATGTTTCTCGGCTTCTTGATCAAGAACCAGAGATACTTGATCCATACTTGAACCGAATTTACGAAACAACAAAGGCATCTTCAGGTCTCATATTCTTGTCTTGTGAAGACTTGGATCAAGACTCACTAACTCACACACGTCAAGATTTTCAGATCCCAATCTTCGCGATCGGACTTTCTCATAGCGAGTTTTCGGCTTCCTCCAGTAGCTTACTGACCCCAGATGAGACTTGCATCCAATGGTTAGACGAACAAGAAGACAAATCCGTGATTTACGCGAGTTTTGGGAGCCTTGTAACCATAAGCGAAACAGAGCTATTAGAGATTGCTTGGGGCTTAAGAAACAGTGACCAACCTTTCTTGTTTGTGGTTAGGGCTGGTTCCGTGAGTGGCAAGAAATGGATTGAAACAATACCTAAAGAACTCATGGAAAAGCTTAATGAGAAAGGGAAGATTGTGAAATGGGCTCCGCAACAAGATGTTCTAAAACATCGAGCTATTGGAGGATACTTGACTCATAATGGTTGGAACTCGACTGTTGAGAGTATTTGTGAAGGTGTTCCTATGATTTGTTTGCCATTTATATGGGATCAAATGCTAAATGCAAGATTTGTTAGTGAGATTTGGATGATAGGGTTGCATCTAGAGAATGGAATTGAGAGGAATGAGATCGAAAAAGCGATAAAGAAACTATTGATGGAGCTTGAAGGAGAAGCAATCCGAGAGAGGATGAAACTTCTTAAGGAGAGAGTTGAAAGATCGGTTAAAGAAAATGGTTTGGCATATCAAGCTTTAGAAGATTTGGTTCATCATATATTATCTTTTTAGTAATTATTATATGTATGTTATTCAATCAAATATCATAATATTTTCAGAATTTCAACTAGTGAATTCATTTAAATTTCTTGGAGACAATTTTTTAATAAGATCTGGAATAATAAGTCTTTCTACAAATTTATAACTAGTAATTTATTTGAAAGTGAATATTTTTAAAATTAATTAAAATTTTAAATTTAAACATTATTGTACTGTAGAGTTCTCATTTATTTTGTTGTATAAGTTCGAAAAAATGATAGAATCACCTATTGGTTATAAAAATAAATTATTTTGAAGTTATTAGAAGTTGTTTAAAAAAATTATTTCTTTTTTCTTTTTGGTCTCGTGTACAATATTGTAAATAATAGTCCTAGTAAAGTTTATAAATCGTAAATTATATTTTAGTGCTCCCTCCATCCCATTTTATAAATTTCTTTAGCTTTAACTATAAAAGTAACCATTTATCTTTTCTAAAAGAATAATAGTAATAAATAATTGCATTAGTAACAAACTATATAAAATAATTATAATACTTTACTTGAGCAAAATCTTTTTAGTTATTATAGGGTTTAATAAATAAAATAAATTATATAGGTATTTAAGAAAAAATATAAAATGGACAAAAAGAAAAATCTAAAGAAATTATAAAATGGGGAGTAGTACATATGTAGTGAAATAATACCAAGTAATAAATAGAACATGACTAGCGACTATGATTTTCAAAATAACTATATTTTTGATCCGCGCAATCGCGCAGATTTTTTTATAATAATTTTATTATTAATCATGTTTAGATTTTTCGAGTATCGGCTTTATAATTTTCGGTTATTTCAAGTTTCGGATTCGGGTTTAGGTTCAAAACTTTTAGAATTTTAAGTTATATTGAATTCTGGGTTCGGCTTAGATTTGGGATTTTCAAATTTTCAGATTTTCTCGGATACTCGTATGAGTTCAATTCAGATAATATTCAATTCCCGAAATACCGTAAAGCAAAATTCTTTAGAGTATTTGAAAAAACATCAGATGACTAAACTTAAATTTTTATAGTTTATATAAATTATTTATAAATTTTTATATATTTTTTAAAATTTTATCACTTTATAAGTTTTTCTGAATTTATGTAACAAATTTTATTTAGAAAATAATAATATTCTAATATAATTATTTTAAAAGTTATGGATATTTGAAAACAAACTATATTTAATGAAAATTGATGATTTTAAATTGTGTTGGTTTATAATTTTGATAGTGTTTAAGTGAAAAGAATATTAGAATATTCTAATATAATTTTTGGAATAGGTAAATGAGTAATTAGAGTTATTTTAATTTATTAAATACATTTAATAAAAAAAATTTAAATATGTTTATTTTGAAAAATCACACATGAAAAGGTCTATGTCTTCCCTTTTAATAAGATAGACTAGAGTTTTAACCCGCGCAACCGCGCAGGTTTTTTAAATAATTATATATATTATTAATCATGTTTAGATTTTTCGAGTGTCGAGTTTATAATTTTCGGTTATTTCGAGTTTCGGATTCGGGTTCAGGTTCTAAACTTTTAGAATTTTCAGTTATATCGATTTTGGGTTTGATTTAGATTTGAGATTTTTGAACTTCCAGATTTCCTCGGATACTCGTATGGGTTCAGTTCGGATAATATTCAATTTCCGAAATACTGTGAAACAAAACCCGTTAAAGTATTTAAAAAAAAGATCAGATGACTAAACTTAAATTTTTATAGTTTATATAAATTAATTATAAACTTTTATAGATTTTTTCTAAATTTTATCACTTTATATTTTTTGAATTTTAGTAATAAATTTTATTTATATAATAATAAAATTGTAATATAATTATATTAAAAGTTATGAGTTTAGTTTAAATTTGAAAACAAACTATATCTAAATTTTCTAAATTAAGATTGATGATTTTAAATTGGGTTGGTTTACAATTTTAATAGTGATTAAGTGAAAAGAATATTAGAATATTCTAATATGTTTATTGAAATATGTTTGTTGGAATAGGTAAATGAGTAATTAGAGTTATTTTAATTTATTAGATACATTTAATAAAAAAAATTTAAAACATGTTTATTTTGAAAAATCACACATATAAATGTCTATGTCTTCTCTTTTAATAAGATAGATACGTTTAACAAATTAAGTGAGTATCTAAAATACTAGACTGTATATTTTTTGGAATATATACTCTCGATGTTTCAAGAAGGAAAAACCCATATTGAAATTGGATGAAACTTCTTGATTGAAATTAAAGTACTACGGGACATCGCATATGGTAAGTACTTATGTATTAAAAGAGAAATGAAAATGACTCAAAAATTTTTGGAAGATATATGTTATCATATATATTAAATGATAAATGAAATTGACTCATAACAAATTTATCACAAAAAAAAAAAATTTGACTCATAACAATTTTTATGGTTGATTACACTAATCTGTATTTTTTCCAAAAAAAAAAAATTAATAGAAAATAATACTATAAGTTTATTTTAAAATTGAATCCGTATTTTAATAGAATATATGTTATGGTGGATATGAGAATATAAGTGAAAACAGATGGATAAACGTAAAGAAAAAATATAAATATTTAACATGGTTCTTCTAAAAGACTATGTACACGAGCAAAAAATATATTTTATTAATGAAAGGCTAATTCATGGTACAATTTTCGTGTCATATCTAACTATACTAAATCAACAGTCACTTTATTAAAATCTGCTACATTCTCCTTTCGACATGTGTCTTTTGACTGAGGTGTCAACAGCACAGCTTTTACAATTATTTTCATTTAAATTATTTAAACCACAACAAATACACGTTGCTTTTTATTAAATAAAATCTTTTGTGATATATATTCTCCTTAAAAATCTTTTAGATATCTAAAATTAAAATTTAAAAAAAAACTGATAGCACTCACACACGATTTCCACTCAATATCTTCTACATTCTCTCTCCACCAGTTATGTTTCATCTTCATATCAAGATTACAACTTCTTTTTTCTC
>OVAN01000634.1:0-54080 GCA_900406275.1 Anastatica hierochuntica
AACAACCACGACAATGGGTTTATAAAGAGAAGATATGAGAAGAAAATGGATCTGTGTTTCACGTCTTCGAATAACTGCCGATGTGGTAGGAGACTCAAGATCATGGGGAGATTTAGGCCGGTGACCCACAATCTGAGAGAGACAAAACTCAACCGCTGAATACGCGGCGAGGAAATAACCGCTTAATCGCCATACATATCAATATACCGTTCCATTCACATTTTATTCAGGTCTTCGCTTGGTTTGGTACCGGGTTCACGGAAGATGATGACACACGGGAAGAAGATGGAAATGTGGCGGTCGACTTTGCAGAAAGTGAAGAGAAGATGGCGACGTCGATCGGCTCGGAGACGAAGGAGATGGGACGATCGGCCAAGTAAAGTGCGTTACTTTTTGATAATTCCAGTTTTTTTAGATATTTTTCCCCGCTTAATCATCAGTTATTGCATTTTTTTTACTTGCTGTTTTGAACAATGATCACATAATTAGAGAAAGCAACGATATAGTTCTCAAACTATACTAACCAAAATACACAAGGACTCTTTAAAAAAAAAACACAAGGACTCTGCGGATTTAAAACCAGAGACTAATTAGGTTGTGATTTGTGTTACGACACCAGAAAAACCCATGTTAATAAGAATAAAATCAAAAGGATGGTTACAAAGCACTTGCCAAAATTCTATAGGAACATGAATGCTTCATATTATCTAAAAGAAGAGAGAGAGAGAGTTTGATAAATAACTTTTTTTTGGAGGCCAAATAGTTTTATATTAGGTTGGATCCCTTAGATGAATTAGGATTTTAAGTTTCTTTTAATCGTGGCTTGGAGCACTACAATAAAAAAAAGTATTTTGTAGAATAATAGGTTGAGGTTGATTAATTAAGAATATAACCATGTGTATTTTTTATTTAAAAATTAAATAAATTTTAATTGTAATTTGTCAATTTTGTACTTTTATCCCTCCAAATTTCAAATCACTCTATAGGTTTATATATATATATATCGAAAAGAAATTGTAAATACACGAAAAAAGTATATTTTTTTTCCTATTTAACATATTTTGAATTTTTCGAAACGAATATATATTTTGCAAATAGACGGAAATTATTATAACGTATAATTAGACAGTCTATTTTTACATAACGTATGATTAGACAGTCTATTTTCGCGTGCCTATGAATTTCACAAATAACCAAACATCAAAGAGAAAAAACATAATTGGGATTCACGACTTTATTTGGTAATGTTAAAAGTATCACAAGACAGAGTTTTGGGAAGGAGTATTTTAAATTTTTTTGAAAAAGACAGAAATTATTATAACGTATGATTAAACAGTCTATTTTTACATAACGTATGATTAGACAGTCTATTTTTCGCGTGCCTATGAAATTCAAAAATAACCAAACATCAAGGGGAAAAACATAATTGGGATTCACGACTTTATTTGATAATGTTAAAAGTATCACAAAACAAAGTTTTTGGAAGGAATATTTTCAAAAAATTTGAAAAGATAAAAAACCTACGCTATGCAACAAATATACAGACTATTTGTTGCAGACGGTCTATGTAGATCAAAGGGGAAAAATCGCCATAAATACAGAAAATATAGAAGTTTTTTTTGTTGATGGCTAGTTTCTTAATTAATTGATGATTTATAAAAGTTACTTAAACTCATTTTTCCAATTTTTTATTTGCATTTTTGAATAGGGTTAAAATCGTCCTAAAAATAGAGAAGAGACGAAGCAATCTTACGACGCCATGTCACAGTGGACGAGGTAGATCGTGACACGCATGCATTTAAAGGTTTTTTAGTTTTTTGTTGAAAAATCGAGAAGCCTTCTCGCATCACCAACGGTTTCTGTACGATTGATACGTAGGAAAATGACTTTTCTTTATTTATTTATTTTTGTGGGCAAGTGACTTCTCTTTATATATAGATTGTTTTTCGTTGACAAAAAATATTTTGTGGTCGTTAGATAACTAAATAGTATTTTTATGTCATTTGTCAAATTTACTCTGAAATTAACCTTTTGTTATTGTTAATAAATAAATAAATGAAATGTGCCCCATTTGTAGACAAAAAAGTTTGTCTATTCTTTTTTAAAATAATGTTCAAATTTTTTAATAGAAATTCCTTCAAATGTTATCAAAATTTTCTTTTAATGAAAACATTAGAAACGGAGGTTTTAAGCTAAGTTTTTATTTTACCGACTAATAGTTGAAGATTTTTTGTCCGCATTTTTGGCATTTTTTGAAGAAAAAACAATAATCTTGTGTGCGATAATCCATCAGAGAAGAAAATAAACGTAGCTACCTCATCTCCCTCTTCTTCTTTTCTTTTAGGTTTCTTTTTTCTCCACCGGTTGTTTCTTGTCGTCCATAGGCGATGGCCTCATCTTCATCCTCCATTTTCTCCGGTACTAAGTTTTCTCCGATCTTAGCTCCCTTTAACTCTGGAGATAGCCGCCGCTCTCGATGTTTCAAAGATAGCCGGAACAAAGTTAGGTTTAATCCTGCGCCGCCTAATCGTCTTCGCGTCGAAGCTCAGTCTTTTATTCCTTATGATGGTCTTTGGTAGGTCTCAATATCTTCAGTCTCGTGTAAATTTCAGTTTATGCAGAGCTTTAGATTCTGAGACAGTAAATTATCATCGTTTTGACTTTGTGGAAACTGAAATTCGTTCTTGGTTCAAAATATACTCACTGATTCTTGTTTATTCTCAGTTATTTATTCTTGATTCTTGTTTTCTGGGAATGTTTTTTTTTTTGAAACTGGGTTGGTAATTTCTGGTTTAAATTTGAAGGGCGAAGCAAGCTACGAACAAGGGACGTTTGAAGAGGAACCTCTTTCTGGGACAGAGAAAGGCAGTTTTCAGAGGAGCAGCTAATGAGACATCACTTGCGAAGGGACGCAGTTTCTGTCTTACCTGTAATAGAACTCAGCCTGGGATTAGAAGATCACTACCGGGAGCCTTTGTGGACAGAACTTCGTTTTGTTTGTCAAAGTCTCGTTTGACGTCGTCTTTGGTCCGTAAAGCTGACGCTATTTTCCTTCTATGTTGAGTTTTGTTTGAACTACGTACTTAACAGGCCCCAAACATGTGCCAATCTTTCAGAGAACACAATCCCAGATTCTCAATGCAACAGTTGGACCAGATGAGCCACATGCTGCTGGTACAGCCTGGCCAGATGGCATGGTCGCTGAGAGACAAGATGTGGACTTAGTGCCACCTGAGATAGACCAGGCAGAGCTAGAAGCATTTCTTGGCTCTGAACTTCCTTCTCACCCAAAGTTGCACCGGGGGCAATTGAAAAATGGGCTTCGCTATCTTATATTGCCAAACAAAGTTCCACCAAACAGGTAAATCGGGTAGAATGCTAAAGTCTGTCAACTCATGATACTCATTGTGGCTGCTTTCCGCATCAGGATGCAAATAATTGACATGTTTTCTCTCGCATACTGTTGATATATCATGTATATTCCTATAAAATAACAAAGAAAATGAACAGACGAAGATGATTTGTACCTCCGACCCATTATATCTTTAAGTATATGGTGGGACCTTATAAGGTCTTCCTCTTGTTTTTCAGTATGTGATGAAATGTTTGTAAATGCTAGATTTGAAGCACACATGGAAGTTCATGTAGGATCCATTGATGAGGAAGATGATGAGCAAGGGATCGCTCATATGATAGAACATGTGGCATTCCTTGGGAGCAAGAAACGTGAGAAGCTTCTTGGTACCGGTGCCCGCTCAAATGCTTACACCGATTTCCACCATACAGTATTTCATATCCATTCTCCCACCCACACAAAGGTTTGTTTTCTTGTACACCTTAGGTCATATTTATCGAGATGGCCGCTTTTAGTTAGTCCATTTTTGAAGATTTTTTTTTGTCTCTGTTCAAATTTTAACAAATATGGTGTTTATGGTAATCCCGTTGATTTTAACGAATGATCACATTCTCTTCACTCTTTTTCCCTCTTCAACATCCATTCAGTGACCTCTCTATATTTCTCCATCGATATGTTGCACAGGGTAATTAACTTCTTAAGAGCAAACGTAGAGGGTTTGGTGTTGATCTCGGAGTCTAATTTTTAATATGAGTTTTGTTTGTCTCTAGATGTTACTGTGAGAATTTGAGGCACAGATCTCTTGCTTGCTAATTATAATTGGTTTAGTTTCATATTAGTAGAAATGCTGAACCTTTTCAGGACTCTGAGGACGACCTCTTTCCATCTGTGCTCGATGCCTTGAATGAGGTATGCAGCATTCATTTTTCCAATATAATAGGATGTCATTAGATGTGTCCTCAGTTCGTTCTGTACCAAAAACCAGAATCTCTTTATTCCCATGGACTATGAGTCATTTGGCGGACAAAATCTTATTTCTGTTACAATTACAGATAGCTTTTCACCCAAAGTTCCTCTCTTCTCGAGTTGAGAAAGAAAGGCGAGCCATACTTTCAGAACTTCAGATGATGAATACAATTGAGTATCGTGTTGACTGCCAGGTATTCATGATTCTATATGTCAGCCTAACAGTACTTTCTCCTGGACAATTTTTGGTGGATAATCAGTGATATGTTGTGGCTTCTTTTGTGAGACTAGTTGTTGCAACATCTACATTCTGAGAACAAGCTGGGCAGAAGGTTCCCTATAGGATTGGAAGAGCAGATTAAGAAGTGGGATGTTGACAAAATTAGGAAATTTCATGAGCGATGGTACTTCCCAGCGAATGCCACACTATATATTGTTGGAGACATTAATAACATTCCTCAGCTAGTCCACCAGATTGAAGTAGGACATTTTCCCTTTTATTTCTCTTGAATTTCTTTTTCTCTTAACTAAATAATATTGAATTTATGTTGCATAGTCTCTCTTGACAAGAAAATTGCTCTTGCACAGGCTGTGTTTGGCAAAACTGGTTTGGAAAATGAGACAATATCCACTTCTCTTTCTCCTAGTGCATTTGGTGCCATGGCTAGTTTTATTGTTCCAAAGCTGCCAGTTGGAGTTGGTGGAAACTTTTCCCATGATAGAACAAATACTGTCGATCGATCTAAGATTATCAAAAGAGAAAGACATGCAGTTCGTCCCCCTGTTGAGCATAATTGGTCGCTTCCTGGAACCAGCGTCGATCTAAAGCCTCCGCAGATATTTAAGCATGAACTTCTCCAAAATTTTGCCATTAACATGTTCTGCAAGGTTTTTGTTATTATCTATTGATTTTTCTTTTTTGCAATATTATCTTCTGACTATTCTACCTTTATTCAGAAAATTTTAATATGAGATGGGCAAATTGGAATGGTAGTTTTAATTTTATGCAGTGTTAAAACTTTTTTTTGTTTCTGCAGATACCTGTAAACAAGGTCCAGACATTTGGAGACCTGCGTAATGTTCTTATGAAAAGAATATTTCTCTCTGCTCTACATTTTCGAATTAATACGAGATACAAGGTATGAGGGTGTTAGGTTTTGCCTTTCTAAATCTATTTGTTCCCATATTTTACTTGAGAAAGAAATAATTGTTCTGAAGCTCTTGTACTATGCATTTTGCTTAGTCTTTTGAAGAGTAAAATGGATAACTCCTTAAATCTCACTGAAATTTTAAATGGTAGAATCTCCAACTGGTTGTTCAAAAATTTACCTTGCTTTCCATATCTTGATGTGCTTTAAGGAGATTAAAAGAACTTTTTTTCAGTTCACGGGTAGCAGCTATATTATTAACTTGAACGTTTTTGGAATTACATGCATTGCCAGTACTGTCAGAAAATCTGGGGTTTTGGAATTACTTGCATTGCCAGTACTGTCAGAAAATCTGGATTTTTGGAATTACATGCATTGTCAGTACTGTCGGAAAATCTGGTAATATTACTTTCGTACCCTTTCAGAGTTCAAATCCGCCATTTACGTCAGTTGAACTGGACCATAGTGACTCGGGAAGGGAAGGATGCACTGTTACGACTCTTACTGTGACTGCCGAGCCCAAAAATTGGCAAAATGCAGTGAAAGTTGCTGTCCAAGAGGTTTGTTTCATATTGTTTGTTGTCTCAGCTATCATCATTATGAATACTTTTTTGTTCTTTGTTTGGTTGGACTGATCATTGGACTTGACGACAAATGTATTGGTTGAAAAGATAACCTACTGGACTTTAAAAACCATTTCTCATTTGTTCTTCGCTTAGGAGATTTCGTTTAGCTACTTTAACATGTTACTCTACTTCTAGGTTCGAAGACTCAAAGAATTTGGTGTTACCAAGGGCGAACTTACACGTTACATGGATGCTCTTCTAAAAGATAGTGAACATCTTGCAGCTATGATTGATAATGTGTCGTCTGTTGATAACCTGGATTTTATAATGGAAAGTGATGCACTGGGTCACACTGTTATGGATCAGACGCAAGGACATGAGACCTTGGTTGCTGTAGCTGGAACTGTAACACTTGATGAGGTAGGTTTCCAAATTCTACTAGATTTTCTTGTAGAATGTCAGAATATGCATCAGTAACTAGTAGATTTTATACACTTCTCGTGATTCAGCGAATGCTTGTTATGATTCAATGCATATCATGCTAATGAAAAAATTATGATCTGAATTTGATTTAATTGCTTTTATCCTGTTTCATGGTTCCTTGTCCAGGTAAACACTGTTGGGGCCGAGGTGTTAGAATTTATTTCTGATTTTGGAAGGCCCACTGCGCCTCTTCCTGCAGCAATTGTTGCTTGTGTTCCCACAAAGTTGCATGTTGATGGAGTTGGTGAGAGTGATTTCAATATATCTCCCGGTGAAATATTGGATTCTGTCAAAGCAGGATTACTGGCACCCATTGAAGCTGAGCATGAGGTATTCTTTTTCGTAACCCCTTCTTTAATTTGTTCTTCGATTAATTCAGCCATAGAGCAAAGGCTAGTTCTAAATCGATTTTTACCTCCTTGCAGCTGGAGGTGCCAAAAGAATTGATCTCTCAATTACAGTTACAAGAATTAACCTTGCAGCGAAATCCATCTTTTGGCCCTATTCCTGGGTCAGGTGTAACCAAATTGCATGACAAGGAGACTGGGATCACTCAGCTTTGCCTATCCAACGGGATATCCATAAATTACAAGGTAAATCTTCGACCTTTATCCCATTGCTTGCTATTTTAAGCATCTCCATGGTGCTTTTTTCTACACGATAAAACATTTTCTTCAAGGTTTTCTCTTGTGCTGTCTGCTTAGCAAATTTCAGTTCGTAACATTCAGTAAAAGTTATGCCTCATTTTTAGTAGAAATCATGTTACTTGGTAATTATGAGTCTGGAGTTGGAAATTAAATAGAGATGCTACAAACTATGATGTTGATTGATACAACAATTTTTGGTTTTCTATTGGAGCATCTCGTATGTATAAATAAAGATCCTTTTGTTGAAATTTCCCTTTTGTCGATGTAGATATCAAAGACCGAGTCTCGGGCAGGTGTCATGCGGCTTATTGTTGGTGGTGGACGAGCAGCTGAAACTTCTGATTCCAAAGGAGCTGTGGTTGTTGGTGTTCGGACACTCAGTGAGGGTGGTCGAGTTGGAGACTTTTCAAGAGAGCAGGCAAGTGATGCTGTAGATAGCTGCATTGTGGTTTTCTTTGATCTAAATTAAAAAAAGGTTACAACTAAGCTGAAAGTCCTTTGATTTCTAGGTGGAGCTTTTCTGTGTAAATCATCTAATAAATTGCTCTTTGGAGTCAACTGAGGAGTTCATTGCCATGGAGTTTCGATTCACTCTGAGAGATAATGGAATGCAGGCAGCTTTTCAACTGCTTCACATGGTGCTTGAGGTATTTATTAGTAATCCGGTGCCAAAATGCTGTGCAACGTTTCTGACTCTTAGTTTCTTATTGATTCACTGGTCAATTATATTTCCTTTTTTTCCGCTTGGAGCTTTTTCCTCGCATTTCTTTTTCTTTTCTGATAAAGGGTGGTGGTTTTCTGGTATGCAGCATAGTGTCTGGTTGGAAGATGCATTTGATCGAGCACGGCAGCTGTACCTTTCATATTACCGTTCAATTCCTAAAAGCTTAGAGCGTGCAACTGCTCATAAACTAATGACTGCGATGCTGAATGGTGACGAGCGTTTTGTTGAGCCAACACCTAAGTCTTTACAGAACTTGAATCTAGAGTCTGTGAAAGATGCAGTCATGAGTCATTTTGTTGGGGACAATATGGAGGTAATTTCTCAAGCTTGAATCTGATATTTGGTTATCAACTAAATTGATTTATTTGATTTTCGAAAACTTTTCTGTGGGTTTTATTTAGGTAAGCATTGTGGGCGACTTTTCAGAGGAAGAAATTGAGCACTGTGTCCTTGATTACCTTGGTACAGTTAAAGCTAGCCATGATTCGGCAAAACTACCAGGATCTGAGCCTATTGTTTTCCGCCAACCAACAGATGGCTTGCAATTTCAACAGGTTAGGAACAAAACAGTAATGCAGTGACTTTCTTGCTCTTCTCTTTGGATTCCCATTTTCTTAGATATGTAATTTCAAGCAGGATGTATGTATTGACATATTTATCCCTGGACAGGTATTTTTGAAGGATACTGATGAGAGAGCATGTGCATACATTGCGGGGCCAGCGCCAAATCGTTGGGGCTTTACTGTTGAGGGGGATGACCTTTTTGAGTCTGTTAAGAAGCTTCCTGTTGATCATGGTAAGTCACACCCTTAGCGTAATAGATATAGACCTAGGAGTGTTCAACCTCATTGAAACTTTGCGACATGTTTGGTTCTGATCTTGTCTAATACACCAGTGCATCTTCAGTAATCCTAAAGAAGCTTAGCAGTTAGATTTGAGATTTAGTAGTTTTAATATTTCATGCATACACAACGAAATTACAGATGGACTTTCGAAATCAGAGGACCAGTTGCTAGAGGGAAGAGACATTGAGTTGCACAGAAAGCTTCGCAGCCACCCTCTCTTCTTTGGAGTTTCAATGGGTCTTCTGGCAGAAATCATAAACTCGAGGTTACTCTTATTCTTGAACAGTACCATATTATTGTGAAAATTGAATTCTTGCTTCTATTGTACTGTCTAGTTGACTTTTGAAAATTAACGCTTTCATCATGTGTTGTTAAGAGAATGCTTTGGGTTTGATAGAATGCGTATCTATACATCTGATTGATTTCAGTTCAGTCCGTTGTATTTTTTGTCCACATGTAGCTGAAAGATAAATTTCTGCGTCATTGCAGACTTTTCACGACCGTAAGAGATTCTCTTGGACTAACATATGACGTATCGTTTGAGCTAAACCTATTTGATAGGCTGAATCTTGGGTGGTATGTTATATCCGTGACGTCAACCCCTGGAAAGGTGCAGTCTTCGTCTTTTGCTTGCAAAAAATGTGCTTTCTCTCGGATCAACAGTTTTGCTCACAAGGCTTCTCATGCTGTTTCCAGGTATACAAAGCGGTTGATGCCTGCAAGAGCGTTCTTAGAGGTTTGCATAGCAACCAAATCGCCCCTAGGGAGTTGGACCGGGTTCGTTTCTCCCTGTTGCCGCCTCAGTTCAGCTCTTGTTTTTTCGTTTTCATTGTTAATTGAAAGTAGTTGATGTTTTGTAAATTAACAGGCAAAGCGGACCCTTCTTATGAGACATGAGGCTGAACTCAAGTCCAATGCCTACTGGCTTAATCTATTAGCTCACTTGCAGGCATCCTCTGTTCCGAGGAAGGTGATATACCAACTCTCCTGTTCTTATCACAAGCAAAAATAAAATTGATCTAACTTGACTTCTTCTGATGCTGTTTTTTTATAATAGGAACTATCATGCATTAAAGAACTTACCTCATTATATGAGGCTGCTACGATAGAGGACATATACGTTGCTTATAATCAATTGAAAGTGGACGAGGATTCTCTGTACTCCTGCATTGGGATTGCGGGAGCTCAAGCTGGTGAAGACGTTACTGGTAAGTGTGACAGTCTCTTGAACATAAAAGAACTGTTACATGGATTGAAATATATAAAATGTGATGTGCAGCTTTATCGGAGGAGGAAGAAGCACAAGATGCTTTCTCAGGAGTTGTTCCAGTAGGACGAGGCTCATCGATGACCACAAGGCCAACGACTTGAGTTTACGGACTTGGGTTTGTAATGTAATAATATAGGTGAAGACGATGTGTGCCATAGATACAGACCGGAGAAAGCAGAGAGACTCTCAGACTTGTGGTTACGGAAAGAAACTTCCATCAGACTCGTAGCTATAGCGACGAAGAGAAGCTTCATCGGAGTTTTGGCATAAGAGGTTTGAATACTTTGTGATCATCTTCAGTGCTATTTTTAATTTTTTATACTAATCATCTCTATCCATAGTTATACAATAAAACAGCAATAAATCAGTTTATCATTTTTTTTTCTTTTATTTTTTTTACGGTGCAAATTTTATGCAGCTGTAAATGTAATTCTAGTGTGATTTGATCGAGTCTCTTGTGCTCTCATGTTCATTAATTTGTAACAACATTTGGAACCAAAAACGAAATGAACAAGGACAAAAACATATAGATGTGGTCCTAATGTTATATCAAAATTAAAAGAAACCTTCTTAGGTTTATGTTGGTTAACTCAAAGTTATTAACTTTTATCTTTTATAAAAACAACATACTACTTTAGGACAAAGAAGAGCTTCCCAAAGCTTCTTAGGCCAAGTGTAGGTTTGTCCCTCGACAAGGAATACTTGTGCAAACCTCATTGGCAAGACAGTTGCAATTTGTCTATGACTAATGTTCGTACGTTTCTTTGGTTTACTCCTTGTGTGGATGTGGAGAAACAATACTGTTCCCATTGCTTAGTATTCTTAATATGAATAAAGTTCCATTTGAGTTTTAAAAAAATCTTATAAACCTTAAACAGTTATGTGCTTGTGAATTGTCGATGACAAAAGAAAAAAAGATGACCAACATGAACTTGTAACCCGAGGCAAAAAGAGCTTATTAACAAAAATGTAGGCATTGAGAGACGATGACTTGTCCTGGAGACTTGTAGAGTGTTTCGGGAGAGCTAAAAAATTACTTGCACTCATAGGAGACGAACACTATCACACTATCTCAGTCATCGCAAAGGAACTTGAAGGCGCTTTTTACAAATGTATGCATATTTCTTCTTTTACATTATTTCTACCCTTACCAACTCCACATTTATATTTGTGATGAATCAGTTTTTGGGCATCTCCATCTAGTGAAAACTAAGCTTTTGGGTGTCGAGCTCTGTCTCTCTGTCAAAGTGTTAAAAACAAGGAAACTAAATGCATATAAAAACATCAAAACGTGTCATACCAAACGACAAATGGAATTTCTGAGATTGCTCAAGTTTTTTTTTACAACTCCTGCAAAACAAAACAAACAAGAAAATATGAAATAAATAACAAACAATGCTATTGCTATATTCCATAAGATTATCAAATAAAAAGACAAAAAAAAATGCTAAATAATAAGAAAAAAACCCCTCTTTTGTTTCATCGAGAGCCATCATCTATGCCTCTTGTTCTTTCTTTCTGTCCAATTGAAACCAAACCAACAAAGATATGATTTGCATAAGTTGCCATCTTTTTGGGTTTAAATGGACAATAATAAAACTGCTTAACAATGTATAACCTCTTTTGTTCCGTTGCACGCACACAATCAAAATTATTCACCTCCTTTCCTTAAAATTTAAAATGAACTATCTTTCTAATTATATAAATTAAATGATTTATTAAGTTGACCTTTTCTTTTTTGTATCTCGTCTTGCTGACGACAACAAATGAAAAAAAAACAACGATATAACAAAAAGATTGCAAAAATGCACATGTTCTAAGAGTTAGTATGTGGGGGAGATAAAATAGTTACAGTTTGGATTTTGAAAGAGAAGGGACTCATCTGCTTCCTGAAGATGTAATACTCCGCAAAACAAAGATTCATCATCCTTCTCTACGCGCCAAAACCCCCTACACAAAAGCCGAAATTTCTTCTTATCAAAAACCCGTCCCTTCAAAATTCACACATTTTTAGATAACCAAATATATGAAAACAACTGTGAGCGCCGCTCATAACTCACCCGAATCAGTTCTCTCTGCAAACCATGTCTACTAATTCAGCGATCCACGGCACCTGCTCACAAGAGCAATAATACATATCCTTGAGTAACGCAATATCGTGTTTTGAGCTATTTATATAACACACCAATTATAATTCGATTACGAAATTAGAAGGAAGCAAAAACCCAAGTAAAATATGAAACTTACTTTTGGGCTCCACAGTTACAGGGGATTTTTTTGTCCTCCAACGGGAACTTGTAGTTGTAACTTATTTCTTCACCGGCGTCTATATGCCTTTTAGCATAAATAAATATCTTTTTCTGACCATCCACACTTATAATTTTGGTGTAACAGTTAGGCTGCAGAAGCACAATGTCAATGTCTTCTATAAGAACCCTTGAATCAACAACACAAACTTAGCCAATGATACAGAGTTGCATAAAATTTACCTCACATGAATGGTTTATAAACCTCGCTATTCCACCACGCTTTGTGGCATCAACCTGAAACTCATAATAAACAACAAGTGATTCATTTACAGAAGTAAACATAAACTAGATAGGAATGAATAAATTGCACAGGTGACTTACCACATAGTCATCGTCAAGCCTGAACAGATAACTGCTTCCAATTCCCATCTTTTCATACTGGCATTCACGTATCTCAGATATCTGCGAGATTTAAATAATGTAGCCACAATCACGACCCAAACTAAAAGACTGAGCACGTAATCAAACATGGTTCATCAGAGAACTAAGATACTGTAAATAAACCAACGGAACACATGATCAAACAAGTCATACTTACAGAAGAACGTATCAACTCTCCGACATATTCGATCACAAAGTCCTCAGCTTCAATCGGTTCAAGTGCCACAAGACCCCAATCATGAATTTTGCTTTGTTGAAACCGCAAACGCTTTTTCCTAGCCTGCCACCAATAAACAAAAAAAAGAAAGATAGTCACACTACATGGATATGTCCTTCCAGAACAAAACTGTTTTTTTTCAACTCACCTTCAGCTGAGAAATTTTCATGAGGTCAGCACCTTCTGCAGCAGCTAGAAGATTACGCATTTTAGCTCTATTAGTTCTTGCTGAAAGAACGGTTTGAGCTGAATTAATTTTGGAACCAAAATGTTGTGTGTGTACGCAAGAACTTCCCCTAACACGAGTTCGTTCTCCAGGACTAGCCTTTAACGACCATGCACGCCAATTCCAGCCATTGATAGATGTGCGTGCACACCCATCAGACTTTGGCACTGACATTAACACCCTCTTTTTGCTTGCTTTCGATCTCAGTTTCACCGATGATTTTAATGCAATTGGCTTAGGGCTAATATCATTCATCGTCAAATCCTTAGTTGGAGAAGGCCCCGCTGTCTGTTTTGCCGATTTCTTCTTTTTAAGCATCAAATCCTTCGAGCCTACTACACAGACAACCAAGTACATGTAGTTTAAATAAGTTACCGCCGAAAACAATGTAATACCATGGAGCCTAATAACTGAAAAGTTTTAAGGAAAGATTTGCCTTTCTGCCGCTTATTTGATGTACTACAGGGAAGCTTTTCTTCATTTCCAACACGACAGCCTTCTTTAACCGCAGCATCCTCGGAATCCTTGGAAGACAAAGCTAACTTCCGACATGAATGTACATTGGAAATTTTCTTATCTAACGAGTGCTTCCTCTTCAGAATTGAGGATGGTGATGCTTCATGAAAGAAAGTACTGAATTGTTAAATAACGTTTCTAGAAAATAAACTAAAAACAAAGCAACGAAGTAGAACGCTAGACACTTACAGGTCTTCGTTTGTGTAAAAGACGGGGACTTTTCCACAAATGTTTTTCCTTCAGAAAATCTTTCCGGAGTTCCAGTAGGTTTTGATATATCTGGACCGTCCTTTGTTGCCGATTCTGGAATAATAATTAAGTAAAGCAGTTGCTGGCGGCATTCTCAAAACCAGGAAGTAAAACAAAGAGATCTTACTTTTCTGTCTCTTGGTGGGGCGTTGAGGGGTAACCTTTTCTCCGGTTGCAAAATCAAGGCTTTCTCTATCACCTTCCTTTCCAGAAATCTCTGAAAAACCTCTAACTGCGCCATTGAAAGATGTTGTAACTTTGCATTTGACATCTGACATATTCTTTCTCTTTAGCTTTGATGTATGAGCTGTTTTTCAGAAGAGTGATATTAGTGGGCTCAGTCTGCATGGCGGAGAAGCTCAAGAGCTAAACAACAGGAAGTTGAATGTATATGAAACAAAGAACAAAATTATTTACCCTTTTCCAATTTCTGAGAAGACTTATTTGAAAGATTCTCCTCATGATCTTTGCAGTCAACAGTTTCTCCAGATCCCTCAGCAGAAGTTAAAATCTCCTCACTGAACTTTGCAGCATCTGTACTTTCTCTTAACTCTTTTGCTTTATTTCGTGATATTCCTAATAGTATATACACCAAAAAGAACATGAAACGAAAATAAAATGAGATAAACCCTGATATTAGATTGGATCACACCTATAGCAAAGAGAAATCTTACTTTTTAGTCTTGTTATAAGGAGTTCATCATCAAATTCATCTGCCATTCCAACATCTATTCTTTTCTCCCTCACCTTATTATGAGCATCTTTACTAACCTTTTCTTTACGACACTTCGTCACATCCTTTATGAGACCTGCATGGTTATAGAATAGAACAATGTAAAGGTGAAATCAAGTTTCTCTAATTTGGAAAAAGAAAGAGCAAAACATTACATACAGTGATCCCGTCGATCAGCATTCCTCATCTTCTGTTGACTTGATTTTCCAACTGACAAATCTACACTGGGTGTATCAACATCAAGGAATTCTTTCAAGGAATGAGGATGTGTATGTTTAGCCAGGATCTTTTCCGGAAGTCTAACACATGGTTTCCTTGGCTTCTCTGCTGTCTGATTCGATATATTAGACTGCACTTGCTTTTTGTTCCGAGTAGAAGCTTTGAGCTTTCTTGGGGCCAACGTTTTCTTACGAGAAAGTTGATGGCTCCCTTTCCATGAATCAATGAATTCATTAAGAAAGCATTTCATGAAAAGTGGTTTCCAATCTCTCATAACATCGTCGTGCAACTTCTGTCTACATAAAGCCATTGCAGCATATTCTTCAATCTCAAATATGGATTCCTTGGACCTTACAGGCCTAAACTTACAGCACAGAGATGGCATTTTAAAGTTGCTTTCACATCCAGGTGGTGGTGGCTCATGAATCTCCAGAGTTTTAAGTTCATCATTAACAGGACTGTCAGACGTCTCCAGTGTTGTAATAAATATATTAGCAACAATATCCTCAGATGTGATTTGCTCAGATGATTCTCCCTCTTTCAAAGGTCTCTTAGAATCCCTGAAATCATTATGCGACCTAGCGGGGACCACATTTAATTCATTCTTCTTTTCGTCAGACACTTCCAGATTGGACTGCTCATGGAAGGAACTATGAAAAGATGACGGTTTTTCCTGTACCAATATAAAATTTCAACAATCTGAATTCAACAGTCACACCTAGAATTTACAAACAAGAACAGAAAGAGAAAGGATAGACTCTAAGGTGGATATTTCCTTAAAAAACTCCAAACAAGCGCGTATATCTCATTACCTCATGCACTTTGCCATCCTGGACAGTACTAGCAGCATTATTTGCCTCATCTTCAATGAGAATGCCAGTGTAATCAGTTAAGTGAGTTTCAAGAGACAAAAAGAGCTCACTCTCCACATATTCTGAGATGCTTGATATGATGCTTTCTATTCCATCACTGACTGGTAAGGTTACTTTTCTAGATGCCTCTTCAAAAAAACTGGTTGCATTGGTAGCCAAGTCAGGTTCATTAAAGTAAGACGTTTTGCAGGAAGAGGAATTCACCCTACAAGTAAACTGCAAAACATTAAAAATGACATTCATTTCGTTGACGAGCAAAGCTAAATAGCAAAAAAGGCACTCATTAAACGAAGTAGCAGAAAAGTTAAACAAGCTCACACTCACAACTTCTTCAGGTTTGTTTGAATGATTGGTCTTAGAACCCTTGCAGTAGCTAGCAACAGTTGATATATCAGGAGAACGAAACCAAAGTTTGTTCTTTCTCCAAGATGATGAATAAGTTGCCACAGTGTCATAAAAGACAGCATTCCACATGATTTGCATGCAATGGTTGTAAAGTACTCTAGATACAGCTGAGCAAGATGTCTGAAAGTTCTCGGTGCTTCCCACAGATTTAGTATATTTAACCGACTCTGTATGACTATGACCACACTCATTCAAAATGTTCTTGCAGCCTGTTGCTTCAGTTGTCGAGACAATATTTTTCTTTGCATTAATAGCTTGAGTCTGTTCACAGAAAAAATACAACTGAATTATGGTATGGTTCAATGATATCCCCTGAAGTTTTTATTTGCATGCATGTCCATACACATAGTACATGTGAAAATAAATGTGCAAATACGAATATAGTTACCGATATGGATCCAACAACATGGGCCGCCGAACTGAGGGAATAAGACTTGAGACGCTCGTCACTTTTCTTGGCCTTAAGAAAGTCAGAAATCACACTGCTGATGACTTCATCAAGTAGAGCTCTTCTAGCTGTTTTCAATATTCCACTCTGAAGCTGAAAAGAGATTTCTTCAGAAACTTCTGATATGAAGCTCACCCCAGACACTGACTTGTCACACTTCGCACCACCGAATTTCACACTCCATTCACCAATTAGCGATGCTACCGTGATTGGTCTAAGCTTATTGTCACCAACGTGTATCTGCAAAATGAAACTCTTCAGCAAATATGAGAAAAAGGGAATGTAGATGAAGATGAAGAACTGGAAAGAAAGGACAGGTAAACTTCTGACATAGGGATCAAACAAGAATTAAAATCACACGAGTTTCCCCCTCATAATCTAGATACAAGAAATAACAAAGCTAGGCACAGTCCTACAAAAAGGCATCAGGATGTGACTGCATGAAATTCAACTACCACACCCTTTTCTTTTTCAAGTTTATATTCTCAACAGCTTTACCTGGGCCGTATCTGTGACATATCCACACTGCTGCCAATTATAGAGCTCCAATATAGAATGCGGTCCATGATTTATACCTTCATTATCCACAAGAAACCAGCAAGCATGTTCACTTCCCTGACAGATACATCAATAATTAAAGACATTTCTTACGTGAACTCGAGCCGTCATATCTGATGAACTCGTGAATTGAGCTTTAACCGTGAAAGGAAATTACCAATGAGAGATATGAAGCTAATAATTTTTCTTCCTCCTGGTTTAACATTAGCCGATCTGAGACAGAACCATTAGGATTGGTCTGCGGAGGCAGTGTTCGGTAGGAAATCTGAGCAGCAAAAGTTGTATGCTCTGTTTGATTGCCATGTTGTTGATGGGCTGTGGCATTATTACTAATAGGAGGAACTACACTTAACATTCCATTTCGTAGATAAGCAAAGCCAGTGGCAACATGATCAGGAAACTGCCTGAAGTACTTTAGTGGTACAGAATTTGGCATATAACCATTGATAATTGGATATACGAGAAGATCCTCGGGTAAAAAACCAGTGGATAGCCCATCAAACAGCTGCTGCTGCGTGTAAGGGCCACACATCTGGCCTTGCTGATTACCGTACATCCAACCGCTTGCATACATTGTATATCCTGAACGACTCTTGTCTGGACATGAAGCCGTGCCACTACCACAAGCCTCTTGAACGTCACTGCAGTCTCCGTTAGACCTGCAGCTCATCTCCAAAGCTGAATCTAGACCACACCGTTCATCAAAATCGTGACAAGCGGAAGAAACAGTGGCCATATCACAACAGCTGACAAGCGAATACTACAGTTATTGAGAATTGAGAATGCAATTGTAAAAAGTCACATCTTTGAAAAAACAAATTAACAACAAGTAGGCACCTGTCATAAGAGTAATCTTGAGGTGCATCATGCCTTGCGGAGATAGAAGCATCAGAACTGTAGACGTCCATACACGCTATACAAAAATTTGGTTCCAAAGCAGAGACTTTCTTCCTTATAGCAGAAGGAGAGTTAGGAAAAGAAGAATCAACAGCAACCATGGCCCCAGATAAAGTCGAGATTACTTTCTCTGCATATTAAGAAATAACTTCTTTAGCTTCTCGACATAGTAAAATTATGAAATCTGGGAAGGGAAAAAAACAAAACGATCAACAATTTTTGGCTGCAGAAGAAAAAATTGAAGTCGAACGTAAACCTAATGCACTGTAAGAAACACAACCGAAATCAAATTGCATTTGTTTCTTCACAAAGATGAAACATTCAATCAAACAACTGATCGAACGGAGAAGAAGGAACATGAAGGAGAATCATCCATCCTACCTTGAGATTCCAGGAAAGCTAAGCACGATCAAAGCAGCGATGAGATTATCGTCATCAAATTGGAGCGAAATTGATAAGGAGACACACAAGAAGAAGAAGAAGAAGAAGGAGAATTAGGGTTCATTGAAACGAGGTGGAAGATCTATATTTTAGGTGACATGTCAGCATATAGCTTACCGATGTTCAGTCAAACCGAACCAGAAAAAACTCGGAAATATCGAACCGAACCAGACCGGAAAAAAAGTGATAGCCCACCACCTTCTTCTTCTCGATTGATGCTATAGAATTGTATTCTTTGAAGAAATCCGTTCTCTTTGTTCTCAGGCTATTACTTTTACTTTGTTGACATTGTTTCCTCGATTTGATTTATTCGTATGCGATTTCGTCTCACTAAACCTTAGTTCCCATCTGTATGATGACTTTTTCAGAAATTTCTCCAGAAATTTTATGAAAATTGAAGCGTTTTTCTTCGTTTCAGGATATAGCAAAAATGGGAGAGAGTGATCGAGAGATCAGAAAGAGAGTAGCTTTTGTCCTGATCGATGGTTTAGGAGACGTATCAATACCGAGATTAGGCTACAAAACTCCATTACAAGCAGCAAAGATACCTACTTTAGACGCAATTGCATCTGCTGGAATCAATGGTTTGATGGATCCAGTGGAAGTTGGATTGGGTTGTGGTAGTGACACGGCTCATCTCTCTCTCATGGGTTATGACCCAAGAGTGTATTACCGAGGACGTGGTGCGTTTGAGTCTATGGGTGCTGGATTAGCAATGTCACCTGGTGATATAGCTTTCAAGGTCTGTTTCTTCATTCCCTTCGTCTTCCATGTTTACGATCTTTTCTGATTTGATAGGTTTGATGACATTGTGAAGATTTTTGATTGTCCAGTCAAATTTTGCGACTTTGGATGAGAAATCTGGAATTGTTGTTAGTAGGAGAGCTGATCGGCATTTCGAAGAAGAAGGGCCTATACTTTGTGCAGTTCTTGATGGAATGAAGCTTCCATCTTTCCCTGAGTATGAAGTGAGAGTCAGGTTGATAAATCTGTTTTAATAAGTCTTTGATTTCGATCTTGGGTTTTGCGTTTTGGCTGAAGCACAGGTCTTGTTTTTCTTCCACAGATATGCAACGGAACATAGATGTGGAGTTGTTGTTAAAGGGCCGAGACTTAGTGGGAATATATCTGGAACAGATCCGTTGAAGGATAATCGTTTGCTTCTCGAAGCTAAACCTTTGGATGAATCAGAAGAAGCTAATCACACAGCTAAAGTTGTTAACGAATTATCCAGGGAGATCTCTCGCATTCTTGTTTCCCACCCGGTTAATGCAAAGAGAGCTGCACAAGGCAAGAATATCGCCAATCTTGTTCTTCTACGAGGCTGTGGCATTCGAATCGAGGTTTGTGTTTCTGTGCTTTACTTTCTCTTCCTCGCAAATGCTTTCAAATGAATCTAATTGCTCTATGTACATGTCTTTCACGTATTTTGTGTATAAAGGTTCCTCCTTTTCAAGAAAAGCATGGTTTGTGGCCATGCATGGTAGCACCAACGAAGATTATAGCTGGACTTGGTATGTCCCTCGGTATTGACATTCTAGAAGCACCTGGAGCCACTGGAGATTACCGGACCCTTCTAACTTCGAAAGCAGTTGCTATAGCCAATGCCCTCTCAGCTCCTTTGAATCCCTGCCCAAATATCTTTGTACCGGGAGAGGATGGGCATAAACCAGGAAGGTCAGATGGTTACGATTTCGGGTTCCTTCACATAAAGGTGAAAACTTGTTTTCTGCTTTTTAACAACGCAAAACTGAAAAGTTTCCATTCTGACTTTCAGATGGGGGTTTTTAATAATTATTGCAGGCTATAGATGATGCGGGTCATGACAAGGCAACAATGTTCAAAGTTCGAGGCTTGGAAGCTGTTGATAAGGCGATACGTCAGCTCGCTAAGCTTCTGTGGCAAGCTGAATCTTCCACGAATTACCAGTATTTCTTGTGTGTGACTGGCGATCATTCTACGCCAGTTGAGTATGGAGACCACAGCTTTGAGCCTGTCCCGTTCACAATATGCCGATTGAGAGAGTTTGTGAGCGCGGTTGGAGGAGAATCAGCCCTATTAGAGACGTCTCTGGACCCATTTCCACTTCCAACAGTTGTGGAATCCGGTGAAGATGTCACGAGAAAAGACGAAGAAGGTGGGAGGAGGGAAGCTCTTGAGGCGATAGGTGGAGATTCAGTTGTAGAGTTGAATGAGATAGCAGCTGCAAGAGGATGTCTTGGCCGTTTCCATGGGGGTGAGATGATGGGAATCATCACCAAGTTTCTCAAGCTCAATGTATGAATTCCCTAATATTTTGCATCTTTTTTATTTTGAGAATTTGTATTTTGGAAGTGTAATAAAAGAATATGAAACTCTGATTTAGTTTCTAGTCGGGAGAAAATGACAGATCCTGTTTTTGGTTTTAGTTTGACTTTCTTTTTATAAATAAAACTAGATTACTTGCTGTTTAGTACCATGCATGGATAATGGATATAAAACAAACTTGTAAAAATATGACTAAGCTCGTCTCGGGATTATTACACAGATTGCCATAAATCTTTATAAAGTTTGCATCTGTTGCCATTGCTTTCTAATTCAGCAAAGATGCCATAAAAGTTTATCTGAAATTGACCGTTTTGCCCTTGTTTCAATCGCCAAGCTCACCCGCGCAATTATCCAAAACAATTAATTTGGGGTTAATTCACAGATTGCCACTTTCTTCGAAACGTTTGCGTAAAATGTCATGGCCATCAAAAATTATCACAAGTGCCATTGGTTTCCCTGCAAAAATTCTCATTTTACCCATAACTCAGGTTTGAGAGAATCGGGGTATGTAGTTTGAATTTCAAATCGGCTCAGAGCCCGACGTTTACTGTTGAAACAATGGTGCCAAAATTTGGTGTACTTGAAAAGAAGTTTGTGGACGTAGTTAAAAAGGGAAATAAGACAACGATTTCACAACTTTGTCTTCCGATTCAACTGAATTTAGAATCTAAGTTTATCAGCTATTAGTCGGGAAGAAGATCGAATCTCCGTTGCTGCTCGCAATCGATAAAATATAATGCAGCACACAGAGAAAAGCGACGTCGATAAGCTATAATGCTCGCAATTGATTACTCACATTTATAGTTTAATGTATGCTAAATGTTAGTTTTAAGCTTGAATCTCCTTTGGTACTGGCATTGATTTATGTTCTCTTTGGTTCTGTAATTTTGCGCTACGTATAGGATAGGGATAAAGTTGTTGTTGTCGTACCTGGTTCGCGAGAGAGTATTAGCGACGGAAAATAGGTGTTCATAATGTCAACCAAGTGGTCCTCGAAGCTCACATATATATGAAGGAGGATATGGGTTTTGAATCGTTGGTCGCAGATGTGAGGGCTAAGTTTGAGGTTCAAGATGTTGGCCTTCGCTTCACTTTTTATGTCCTTGATGAACTGGCTTTGTTCTTTTCAGCAAATAGACCTCCTGCGGTTGAGATACAAAACAATAATGATGTAAGGTTTTTTCTCAGAGACCAGCCCATGGTCAAAGACCTGAACTTGCTCGTTACCATCAGTGAGCAACCGCGCGGTAGAACTCTTACACGTATCCGTGAGGATGTGCTAACAGATGCTGGGTCGATGACTGAAAAGAACACAGGAAACACTGCGGCAGTGGCTTCTTTAGAAGATAGTGGTCGTACCAGGGAGGACAAGGATTCCGAAATGGGTGGTATAATCCTACCAAGTCTCTATTATGATACCCTAGAGATTATGCTAATACATAATAATTATCCGTTAGGTGAAGCTTGCGCCGCCCCCTCTCAGATTTACGAATCAAATGTAAGTGGAATTATTCGCCTTGCTGAAGCTGCTACGCCTTCAACTAATTTGAGTATCAATAGTGCAAGGATGGGCGAGACATATAGCGATCGAGCTCAAGAAGCAACTCTTGGGTTTGAACATGGTGGTTCAACATCAAATTCCTTGTTGGATATACCAAGAGGAACTACAAATAAGGGTAAAGGGATAGTAGAAAGCGACGAGAACATGTTTTTGACGCCGTTTAATGAGCAAGATGATGAGCTCCTTTAGCACCTAATGGAATATATGGATGAACCTTGGAATGGAGAATAATAAAATGACATACCAATGCCACCCACACCACAATGCAGAAGAACACCGCAGGATATCGCTGAAAGCTCAAGACGCTGAATCAGAACAGAAGCAGGGGTTGGCACCAGCGGCGCTATTGTGCTGTCAGATTTTCATCAAGAAACACACAAGCGGAATATTTGCGATGAAGTCTTTTAGTATTGCAAAGATAATGCTAGGGTGGAAAGGTGTCTAAACGAGGCCTTTGATGTAATTCGAGAGGATGAAGGCATGGAAGTTGAGAATGGCGGGCCAGTATATGACGAGGGTGAAATTCTGGAATTACAAGGCAATGGAGCGATAGGGGCTGGTGATGAGTTGCATGTAGGTAAGGTCTACAAGAGCAAAACAGAATTGCAGACAATATTTTCATTGTACGCAGTAAAGAGAAGATTTAGTTTCAGACAACCTAAATCGGACACAAGTCGGGTGATCGCAAGATGCGAAGATACGTTCTACCCGTGGAGGGTGTTTGCTCGGAAAGCAGAGAAGAACTCAGAGAGCTTTGAGATACATACGCTCAACCTGAAACACACTTGCTCAATATCAACAAGAGCTAACTATGGAAAAAAGCAACAACAAAGGTTATAGTGGAGATCCTTAAAAGCCTATATGCAAGTGACAAAGCAGGACCCCACGCAAGTGAGGTACCTGAGCTCATGTTGGCCGAGATGAAAGATGAAAGTCTTTATATCATACGGCAAAGGATGGAGGGCGAGAGAAGAAGTTATACTTAAAGCAAGGGGAAGTGAGGAAGAGGGGTACAAGCTTCTGGAAACTCACATGCACCTCTTGAAAGAGGCAAACCCGGGCACAATATACATTCTATACAGGAAGCCAGGCAAATACAAAAAACCACGGTTCAAATATCTCTTTCTCGCCCTTGAGGCTTCGATTGTAGGAATGAAGCACATGTGCAAGGTCATTGTCATTGATGCAACTATTATCCATGCAAAGATAAAAGGATGCCTCCTAAGTGCGTGTATGCAGGATGACAACTTCCAAATATTTCCAGTTGCATTTGATGTGGTTGATTTTGAGAATGAACCGTCATGGCGCTGGTTTTTCCAACAGCTAAAACAAATAGCTCCAGACGAGGCAGACTTGGTGCTTGTTTCCGACAGACACCCTATTATTTGCACTGCAATATCATCTGAATTACCCGAATCCGTTCCATCGTATGTGCGTTGTACATCTAGAACATAATGTAGAGACCAACTTTAGGGGAAATGGACTTCCATACTTAGTCAAGAAAGCAGCAAGGGCATATATAGTCGGCAAATTTCGTGAGTGGTTCGCTGAGATTAGAAGTCGTTCACCTCCATGCGCAGAGTGCCTTGAAGCAATCTCGCGCGAACATTGGACCCAAGCATAATGCCCTGCTAAAAGATACAATATCATGAGTAGCAATATCGCTGAATCATGGAACCATGCCATAGAAGATGCCATTAAGAAGCCAATAGTTTGACTGGTTGAGTCTCTGCGAATGAAGATCATGAAATGGTTCTGCGTTAGAAGAGCATAAGTTGAAGCACAGAGGCACAAACTTACTGAGTTTGAGAATGACAAGTTGCTATGCCACCAGGAGGAGTCTTCAGGGATTAACGTGTTTCGTTGTTCTGCTTACGGGTTTCAAGTTCAAGAGAATAGCAGGAAAGGATATTATGTCGACCTCTTAAAGAAGAACTACACCTGTAACAAATTCACAAAGCTTGAACTGCCTTGCAACCACGCCATTGCGACAACGCGATTTATTGGTATAGATGCGACCACATTAGGTGCAGAGGAATACACGATCGGTGAGCATGCAGCTACATACAGTGAGATCATATACCCTGTAAGGAACATATGCGATGTAGAGATTCCCAATGAGGTCAAAAATAACGAGTTCACCATACCAAAAAAACTCGTGGATCTTGGAGGCCTAGGAAGCGATGACAGTTATCTACCGCGGAGAAAGCGGTAACTGATTACAACATTTCAAATACAATTACAACAATGATACAATGCTTATAAATGATGCAGGTACAGTCAAACCGAGATAGCCGCGAATGCAACATTTGTCACCAGACAAGACACAACCGTGCGATCTGCGTAAGCAAGATCGACTAGACCTAGGCACGTAATACAATCCAACCAATGTGGAATAAAAGATGTGGATCGTGGGGCTATCTTATATCAAACATTTAAGATTTTTTGAAGAACCAAATTTATTCATTGTGACATGAATACTTTGTACAAGGGAAATTATTTTTTGGGCTGGAACTGTCATGAAGTTGAACGAACAATGCCAGCCAACGAATAATCAACCATAGTGTAGCAACATATTCTTTGTGGTGTTGCAAGTAGTATGATATTGCAATGGCCTAGTGGAGAATCAACTGAAGTATAACAACTTATGTTTTTATTTGTGTAGCAAATTGCATAATGCAATGGACCATCGCATGTACCCGTGAAGTGTGGTCCTTAACTAACATCATAGCCTAGTACCAAGCGTGTATATCGTAGCTACTTTAGAGGGTGAAGCTTGTATGTTTCTCTTTTTTTTAGTTGTTTGGCAAGTCACACAAGCAATTGTTAATAAACGCGTTAAGACAAAAAAAAGTTACAACTTTTGTAGATACTAAATGTTAAAACCGAACAACCCAATGAACAGAGAAGAACATGACACACATAAGGAAAGCACATACAGAGCGATACAACAAAACATAAACAAGGACATATACTAACTGCATAGCCAAGTAAAATATGACCGGAACAAAGCATAACATAGCAAAATATAACCGGGGCGAGCGTAGCCGAGCAAAATATAACAGAGACAAAGCATAGCCAACCAAAATATCACAGGGGCGAAGCGTAGCCGAGCAAATATGAGAACAACAACGAGTAGGCTGAACTTCTAACATAGGTCAGAAAACCGAAACGTGTATGCATACGCAATACAGTGAACACAAACTCCAAATAGAGTTCTACAGTTGAAGAAGCAATATGGCATGTGGGGGAACCCCAGGAAGTCATTATACAAACCTCGGCTAGCAGTTCCAATCGCTCCTACAGCAGTGATAACGGTTTCCGAAACAGAGACAACCCTTTTTAAGTTACCACACTTAATCATAAAAGAACAAAATACATCCATCACATCATCATACTTACCACAACAAAGAAAGAATGTAGCAGTCGCCATGTGTGCATAGATGAGTGTTGGCGCCGCACGGTCGAGGTAGTCAAACGCAAGCTTTGAAGGACCAGACTGTGCACACAAGCGCAAGCCCTCAACATAGCAAACTATCACATTTTCAGCATCTAAGAATTGAGTGAAAGAGCAACGGTAGGCAGAGTCTTCATTTACAAGAGGGGCAACAAAAGGAACTCGTCAAGGTTAGCTTCAGATAAAACTTCAGGGTCATACACAAGTGAACGTCCATCCGGCCCAAAGACTGTGAAGAAACCCATATGCCTAAAACCTAACATACCCACATTCCTAACAATATCATGGAGCAGAGGATGAAGAATGTAATACATTTTTTGGCTTTGCCTCTGTGTCTTTTGAGAGAGAGGTTAGTGTTGTTATGAGAAAACACAACCTAAATAGAGGGGAGATAGAGGGGGGGAGTTAAAGAGTGGGTGACCGTGACTTTAACAAGAATAGAGAGCTAAGTAAGCTAGAACAAAGGAGCACAAGAATTTAATTAATAAGACACACGAAAACCAAAGAAGTGGAAAAAATATTATGGTAGTTGAAATACTAGGAGTTGGAACATGAAAATGTAAGAATAAGCACTAATGACACATCTAGAAGTGGCCAACAACAAACAACACAAAGGGGAAGTAAAGAAAATCAAGTTGCAACTGAAATCAACCAAAGCAAAATTAATAACTTAATGTTCACAAACTGAACAGAAACTAACAGAGAACAAGATACATGACCGAGAACCAATATAGGAGACACTGCCGGCATCGTATACGAATCGAACAAGTTTTACTACAGCAAGCTGGGAGGGGATCGTATCGTCAAGAAAGCGTGTTAGGGGCATATTTGACCGACCCGAGCTGAAGGAGGTGGTGTAATACATCAGAAGCAACACGTTTAGTTGACGGTGCTTCCACATTGTAACCAAGGCAGACCAACAGAAGGGCCTTGAAGAAGGTAATGTGCAGGTTTGCACAATCAACTGATTGCAGAACACGAAGTGCAACATGCAGACGTCCTTCTTTACCAGTCAGCCGCATGCTCACTAAATAGCAAGCTTGTGGATTACCAGCCCGAAAATAACGAAGGAACCAGTGCCAATAAGGAGAGGCAACATTAATTAGTCGAGGGTACAATAGGAATAGCTCAACAAAAACGTTTGACATGAAGAACCTGTTTTGGAGAAGCTGGTGGAAACTTTTGGATGCGAACAACATGCCACGACCAGCACAAAAGTCCGAAAAACATGCTCGCAAACAAATGGAAACACAACCATCTTGTGGTAGATTGTCCATAACACCATGAGAAAAAGAGTGGCAATTAGAAAAATGAGAACAAGACTAATATAGATGTGTAGATTAAGGAGCAAAGTTTAATTTAATGGGTAGAAGGTTGTTGGGAGATAAAGAAACGAAAACAATAACACTAAAATGACAGTAGGACAAATACATCATATTAAACACATAACATTATACAACATAAGTGGAACATAGTCTTTGCTGGAACAAAAAACACCAAATAAAGAATATACTACACAAAATGACTCGATAAGCACAATAAGCAAACTTCAATTCACGGTATATACGACAGATGAAACGCCAAAACAATAGACATACTAAACTGACCCCAAACAAAAGAACACAGTTAACAATAACAAACGAAAACTCCAACATGAGAAAACCATTCACAGACGCAGTTCAAAGGATCACACAACTACAGAGAACATAACTTAGCAGTGATCTAAGTTCTTCCGCATACGATGCAATTGATGCTTTCAGTTTTGCGACTTCCTTTTCACAATCAACAACAATATCAAACAGAAGATTGTGCTCAATAACATCACCGATAATAATTACGACTTTGTCCTCAAGACTGTTAAAACATCCTCTAAAACATCCAACTCTTCCACCACACATTTATCCGTCCACTTGAACAAATGGTAGTAGTCATGCTCTGAGCCCAAAAGACAAGAGTAAAATAGTTGTTCTGGGTTTTGCTCAGTCCGCGATGTATGCAGTGAAATTTCTTCCCCACATCGACACACATGAGGAATCCCTTTCTCCACCTGGAAATGGTGACGACTGAACATCAAACTAGATCCTGCAAAAAATGGAGTAAAGACATGTCACAAACAAAACCACCAAACAAGTAAAAGTGGAACTTAGACGTACTTGAAGCTAGACGCGTTTGACAAACTTGGCGATCCATCCAAAATACAACAAACAAACAACACCGAACCGATCTCAAGAAGCATCATCGTCTTTGAAAACGATCCCAACCCTAATCCCAATTCGATTTTCGCAGGGCAACTAATCTAGAACACAACCCGTTCGAACCCCAACGGGAAGAAAAAAACTAAATATCCATCATGGCCGATAACCCAACATTACCTACTACTGAAGCCGTGTTAGAAAAAACAAAAGAAACATATCGGCCCACCATTTAAAAAACCATATTTTCCATGAATGTTCAAATATACAAAGGGATTGTTCAGTTTGATTTACATATATTGCATTTCAAAAATCTCAATTTCTACAGAGTCGACAAAACATGAAGGAAAATAAATCATTTTAAAACCTAAAAAACCCGCAACGCTTGTTGAAATTCAAAACTCGATAAAATCGCAAGAACCGATATAAAAAATTGGAAGAATTGATACAAAAACTCAGTGCTCAGTTTCGATAGACACCAAAAGACAAACCGACAAATAACAGCAATACTAAATACCAACCAAAAAGATAGCTCATACACCCAAACGACAACAATAAACCAAAACAAAATCATTGTGCATAAAATTCGCCATACCTCAAAAAACATAAAACCAAAAAACCATACAAAACACAAAAGCTCACCAAACCACAGAAGCAATCACATCGCAACAACCGTTAAAAAATCCACAAAACCATCAAAACCTCGTAATCCACTTAAACTAACAAACCCCAAACCATAAACATGAAAATCAAATTAGTAAACCATAAACCATTAACTCTAAACACAAAAAAATAAACATAAAACAAGAAATACTAAAACCTAAACCATAAACCCTAAAATCAAAACACTACACCGTAAGGCTTGTTCCCAAACAAAGACATTAAACCCTAAGCACTAAACCGTAAACCATATACACAAAACGAGACATTATACCATAAATTGATAACCAAAACCCACAACATCTACAAAAACTATCAAAACTTAAACCATAAACTCAATTCAATAAACGTTAAACCTTAAACCTTAAACCATAAACCCTAAACAATAAATGATAAACAATAAACAATAAACTCAAACCACAAACCTTATACAATAAAGACTAAACATAAACCCTACACACAAACCGAGACATTAAACCTAAACCCAAAATCGTAAACCCAAAATGGAAACCGAGACATTAAACCCTAAACTCAAACCCTTAAACCCATAATTGAAACCTAATTGAAACAATAAATCAACATCCATAAATACTAAACATAAAAACATAAACCATTAATACTATAACAAAAACCCTAAAAACAAAACCCGAACCAAGGAGAATCACCAAAACAAAAAGTCTAGAAAAGATATAACATCGTAAAAACTGTTAAAATAAAAACCCGCAAAACTATCAAAACCTTAAAGCCCACTAAAACTAAAAAAACCCTAAACACTAAATCTAATCCCAATACACAAATCAATAAACCCTAGACCATACACTCGAGACACAAAATAATAAACCCTAAACCCCAAACCCTAAACCATAAACCATAAACCATAAACATTAACCCAAACCTAAACACGAAACACTACATCGTAAGGTTTATAACCAATCCACGACAATAAACCCTAAGTAGTAAATTGTAAACCATAAACCATAAACTCGAAACAAAAATAATAACCATAAACCCTAAACCCTAAACCACGAAACCATAACCCCAAACCATAAACACAAAACTTGAAACACTACACCGTAAGGCCTATACCAAAACCAAGATAAGAAACCCTAAGCACTAAACCGTAAAACATAAACACAAAACAAGACATTATACCATAAACAATAAATCGTAAACCAAAACCCGCAACATCTAAACAAACTATCAAACCCTAAACCACAAACTCAAATCAATAAACCACATACCATAAACCTTAAATCGTAAGCCCTAAACAATAAACCATAAAATCATACCATAAACCATAAACCCAAAGACTAAACATAAACCCTAAACCCAAACCTAGACAGTAAACTATAACCAACAACATACACAAATCCTAGAGCGTAAACCATAAACACGAAGCTTGAAACCAAAAAAAACACCAAAACCTGAAATCTAGCGAAGAAATCACATCGCAAAAACCGTTAAAATAAAAAGTCCGCAAAAAAAAAACCAAAACTAGTGAACCCTCGACCCAAAAACCAAAGCAGTAACCATAAACCATAAACTCGAAACACAAAGCAATAAACCCTAAACCCTAACCTTAAACTCTAAACCCAAAATTTGAAACACTACACCGTAAGGTTCATACCCAAACCAAGACAATAAACCCTAAGCACAAAACCGTAAAGCATATACACAAAAAAATTATATTATAAACCATAGACCCTAAACCCTAAACCCAAAATTGTAAACCCTAAACCCAAACTAAGACATTCAACCCTAAACCCAAAACCGTAAACCCATAAATGAAACCTAATTGAAACAGTAAATCAACATACATATAAACGTAAACAATTAATACTAGAGCGTAAACCCTAAAAAAACCGAACCTAGGCAAATCACCAAAACAAAAATCTGGCAAAGCAATCACATCGCAAAAACTGTTAAAACAAAAACCCGGAAAACAACCAAAACCTCAACGGCCACTAAAACTAACAAACCCTAAACACTAAAACCTAATCCTTGAACACAAATCAGTAAACCCTAAACCATACACTCGAAACACACAAAAATAAACCTTAACCCTAAACCATAAACCCTAACCCTAAACCCTAAACCATAAACCATAAACCAGAAACCCTAAACCTTATACCTTAGAACCCAAACAATTGACCGTAAGGTTTATACCCAAACCAAGATAGTAAACCCTAAGCACTAAACTATAAAGCATATACATAAAACGAAACATTATACTATGAACCATAGACCATAAACCAAAATCCGCAACATTTACAAAACTATCAAACCCAAAACCCTAAACTCAAATCAATAAACCATAAATCTTAAACCATAAACCAAAAACCATAAACTCAAACTAAAAACTAAACCCTTAAGAATAAACATAAACCAAAAACCCAAACCGAGACATTGAACCATAAACCCATAAATGTAAACCGTAAACCCAAATCGAGACATTAAACCCTAAACCCTAAATCAAAACTGCAACACCAAAAAAATAGCAAACCATAAACCCTAAACTCAAAATCATAAACCTTAAACCCTAAATCCTAACCATAAACAATAACCTCAAACTTTAAAGCCTAAAGCCTAAACACAAACCATATACCCAAATCGATACATCAAACGCAAATTGAAACATTAAACCCTAAACCCAAAACCGTAAACTCTAAACCCAAACCGAGACACTAAACCCGAAACCCACAACCGTAAACCCTAAACCCAAATGAAAACATTAAACCCTAAACATACAACCGAAAACCTCACCCAAATCAAGACATAAAACCCTAAAACCAAAAACATAAACCCTATACCTAAACCGAGACATTAAACCCTAAACTGCAAAACTAAACTATGAACCTAAACATACGCAGTAAACCATAAAATATAAACAATAAATAATAAAACTAAAACATAACCATAAAGAATCGACCATAAATCCAAAATCAGCAAGCACAAGGCTAAACCACAAACCCAAAAGCGTAAACTATGAACTATGAACCATAAACCTTAACTCATAGAACATAGACACAAAGAGCAACTAGAAACACTAAACATTAAGTACTAATCTAAACTATAACCCATAAATCCAGACCGAATAACTACACCCAAACAAAACTATAACAAAAAATATTCATATACCAAACTTAACCTCTGAATAGTGGCAGCCTCAAGGGGAAGCCATGGAAGCACATGTTGTTGGCCTTTGTTAATATGTAAATAATTTGCCTTTAATTTGTAAAAGTGTTGATTAGCTCTATTGGTTAACAATAGAGAGAGTTGTGACAAGGGTTCAATTCCTCGTTGAAGTATTTGTTTTTTTTTTCTATAAGCGGGCTATTTTTTTTCTTGTAGCCCAAAAATTTTTCGGGTCTGGCCTCACTCCAAACACAGACACCACAAAACCACCAAAACCACCAACACCAAAATACCGCATATATGGCAAGATCATCAAACCCCAGAAACCACCAAGACCATAAACAATCACCAAATGACTTTTCAAGATAAGCAATAATTCTTCTTTAATAAGAACAAAGTTAAGCAATAAGCGAGAAAAAGCAATAAAAACACAAAGTTAACAACACCCTTACATATGTTCGTAAAAATTACACAATAAAGAAGAAAACAACGCAACATCCGAGAGAAAACTTAAAGCCGAAAGTGAGTATGATTAAAGCAATAAAACATAAAGAAAACACAGAAGCAAAGGTATTTAAACACTAACAACAATGACGATAAACGCCCATAGCTTAACGTAAACGAACAATAACAACCATGTCATCACTAATATCCTGAAGCATATGATTAAGCCCATGAGAATGCAACTCCTTTAATTTGACAGAGAGTATACCACAATCACCACCTTGCTTGTTCTGACCAACACCTAGCACGCGCGAAAAACCTAGAGACATGCATCAGGAACGCATAAGTTTTTCTTTTGCTCACAGCCTTTACGGAGCGGAAAATATGCGCACAAGCAACATTAAAAACTCTCACTCTAAAAATTCGAACATTCTGTTCAACAACTTCGGTAGTGCAGACCGAAGTCTTAGTAGAAGCAAGAGTATGAATCCACCTACACGAGCGACACAAGTGTTGCTAACTGTCGACCGCGCACAAAGAGCTTGCACAGTTCTCCATGATTTCAGGCTTAACTTCAGTGATTGCGAACCACGAGCACAATTCAACACACACGTAGATGACACATGAATATTACCGATAACAGCATTGGCAATAACTTCGGTAGGCACAACATCATCACCAGAACCCGGCTGAACGCCTAACCCCAACAACTAAGCAACAAAAACACATAACCATTGTTAGAATCAATATGTTTAGAGCACAAAACTCAACATACAAAACAAAAGGCATCAAGCACCAAACCTCAGGCATGTCGCCAACATGAGAAGCACTCGCCGAACAAGAAGCTTTATACATAAAATTCAGCAAAGAAATAACAAAACTCACGGCAACAAAAAAAAGGGAAAAAAAAGAGCTGAATAGCCATAGAGCAAAAAACATGTAGCACATGTAAACATGGAAAAAAGGAACAAAATATGAGACAGAAAAAAACCTTAGTAGGTTGACCTGTGCAACCAACATCAGCGACAACATCAACATCAATCTCATCTAAAGGTCGATCCTGTACAGAAAATAACGCTCAAATATAACAGAAAAATCATAGAGAAGCAAAGATACAAAGAGTTCAAAGGAGGGCACACTTTCAATGGAGAAGCAAAACCACTGAGCACAACAACTGCAGTCGGTGGAGGTAAAGAAGAACCAGACGACGCATTGACAGAAAATTCTAAATGAATGGTGCCAGGAGAGGAGCCTAAAATAAAAAACAAGGAAAACAAGAACAGGGATGTCAGTTCCTAAACACAAACCAGAGAAGCAACCAACAAATAGCAGGAAAAACTTGTCAGTAAAAACGAAAGAACAAACGGAGATCAAAAACAGGAATATGAACACAAGTATCAACGCAGTCAATATCACAGACATGTGTATAACTTGCAGCATCAACGGACAAGACCGTGTCACTGCACTCAGCATCTACATGTGAACCTCGATGAGCCGAAGTACCAACGCAAACACTTTGAAGATTTTGCATTCTTAAGCAGCCCTGACCAGAAGAGAACCGCTCGTCTGAAGATATAATGGCCATTCCAGTACGACCTAAACGAGTAAAACGGGAAGGCATTCGCATAGACAGAGAAGTCTTAGCTTTTGCACCTAACACAGATGAAACTTGACGAGGGGAAAGACCAGACACCTGAAACAACAACTGCCTTACCTAAGAAAGAATGTTCTCCCTGAATAAGGCAAGCTTCATTGCAACGACAGAATCATTAAAACGCACCATCCCTGAACTCTAATCATCATAACCTCCACGTCTACATTTACGATAAGAGCCCTCAGCAGCTGAGTCACCTGAACTCTCAGACGGCGAACGCTCCCATTTTTCAGGCACTTGTAGTCGTGGAAGCGAAGCACCACCGCCATGCCAAACCTTCCAGGAGAAAACAAATCCTTCCATAATACACGGTTCTAAACTTAACATCACAAGATCATCAGAAGAGTTAGTAAGCGGACCACACGACCTCACCGTAGGAGGGAACACAATTAGCTACAACAAAAGAGGAAGACAATATATCAAAAAAAAAGCAAATGCCACACACAAGACAAAATAGAAAACAGGCACGAAACTCACAGATGGATTGTATTGAGCAACCAAAATGTTCAAACTATTAAAGAACTTCAAAGAAGGGAAACGCGAGGCACGCCGATCGATAAGCATGTAGTTATTGTTATCAGGCAGCAACAATTGGCATAACAAAGGAACTGAGTGCATAACCCATAACTAAAACGCTAAAGGGAACCCATACCATATAATTCTACTTTAACATTGAGACAAACGAAGCACGCTCCTTGTGACCCATACCAGTTCTAATCATCGAGATAATATGATTAAAAGACTCACATCGCTAAGGATAATAAGGAAAAAATCAACATCATTAACCATCTCAACAACATGGACAGTTGGTTTCACATGCTGCGTAGAGCACATAAGCACTCCATCAAAAAGGACAACAAGGCAAAGATGAAAATTTTCCACCTTGGTAGTGTTTTGTCTATCTTGAGCCGATGTATAACTTCTTCAATAGTAACGGAACCAATCGGCCTACCAACCAGTTTATACCAATAAGGAGTCTCCTCGTCAATATTCACAGAGGCTGCAACACTAGCAGAATCAGGAGAAAGCGGCGAGCAGCAGAAACCAGTGACTTCTTCAAACTCATGAAGTGAAAAACGTTGAGGGAAACCACCAAAAACAAACCACAACTCAGAGAGACGACAAGTATAAAGTTGTCAGCAAAGAAGCTGACGAGTCAGTTGTCCTGACAGAGAACTCTCACTCACATGCACTGAAAAAGGTCGACCAAGAGGAGATCAGAGCAGACAATCCAGTTCAGACATACCATCGAGAATAGTTAGAATATCAAGAAGGTATTGCGGCTTTGAGTAGCCATCGATCCGAATAGCCGAGGGGTAACAATCACGAGCTAACAAACGAGACGAGAAGTAACCTGCAACCACAAGAAAAAGACAGAAAAAGCACCTTAGCGTAAAACGGGTCACAACATGCATGACAATGGAACAATTAACACATAGGGGTTAACATGGCAACAACACAGAGACACAACCAAACCAATGTAAAAATATTTTACACATAGACAAGGACAAATACTAACAGCAGGAATAAACAATTTATGTTAAAAAGACATAACAGCTATACAAATACCTGAGTGACACATTACACCTATCTACTCTGCACATAAGAGCAACACACGAGAACATTCCGCAAACCTCACATGTATGACTAACATAACACCATAATCTAATTAAAAAAAGCACCAACAAAAATTAAGTGTAAGAGTCTATGCCAAAAATTGAAAAACGAGAAACTAAACAAGCTTAAAGGATTGCAAAACCAGAGAAAAAAAGAGAAACAAATCTAGAATTAGGATCAAACCACACTTTCCAACTCCAAGAGAACCAAAACCGGTTGACATAACAACTAATGATTTCTGATATTGAACACCAGCTATTAACCTACAAAAGAAAATAATCAGTAAATTGAGTCAAATCTAAGAGACAATACAATGCATCAAGATGAACATCATATTGACGAAATTTGATACAGTTGCACAATACACCCATTACAGATAAATAACCACACAAAAAAATCAACTCACACACCTGATTCCCATGCGCGACACCACTAGCAATTTACACGACACCGCTAGCAATTTTCAACCTTGAACAATGTACCCACAACACCTACCTCAACTCTCCAGCGTAGACAACATCCTCAAAAATGATAATAGCAACACCACGTACAATCTTTCTCAACTATGGACAAACCCTTGACGTTGATAATCGCAGAGTAGCTTTATACCGACAACTTATCGCCGCACACTTCCTTTAACGACGACCAAAAATTTATTTGCCTACAATTTAAAAAAATACACATAAAACAAAACTCACTGCTAACCATGGTAAGGGTAAAATTGTCTTCCTACAACCAATATTTATGGCTAAATGAGGAAAATAAAACGCATGAAAGTTTTAAATATACAAAGTGTTTTAGTGGCATCCAAGATAATTTCTCTTAATTTAGTTCCAAAATCGAGGTAGATAATGACATCAAGGTTATCAGATTTTGGTGTATTCGAGGAAAAAATTATGGACAAGTTTGAATTTCAAGTGATAGGGAGAAACGCATTAAGTTCTCATGTTCACCAGTATATCTTGTGTTGCGAAGAAGACTCTGGAGAAGTTGTAGACATGTGAAAGAAAAAAATCAGACTAGAGCCATAAGGAATCGATTTGCTCAACAAAGGATCGTAAGGTAAGAACCCTCATTTCTGATTCTGGTGCCGGAAGGTTAGGTAGCTAACATTAAGAGTAACATGTAAACTGAACCCAGTAGATCTGACCGACATTATCACTTTCATGTATCTAAATGATGTGTAACATAAATGTGTGGGTTATTTAGGTAACTGAGCAGCCGATTATTATTATTCTCGGACGGTGGGTGCGGAAGAAGGATAGACAATTGGAGTTCATAATGTCGACAAGGTATAGTAACGGTTAATAAGGACACAACATATAGTGACTTGATTCGGTATGTAACCAGAGTGTTTGGGCTTGTTAATGTCATGCCAAGTCTAAGCTTCTGGCCATCGGAGACGCAAGCGTTGGGATCAGGACAAGTAAGAAAATTTTTGGTTCTGGTAGACAATAATGGAGTAAGGAACTTCATGGAAGAAAGAAAAAGGTACGAGGACATTAATATGCTGATGAGCATTGATGGAGAACCCTTTACAATTTAAGAGGTAGAAATGGCTCAACTTACTGAAGACCGAGCAGGCAAGGAATCCAACCATATACAACGCAACATGGATGATCATTTTAACAACGGTGGGATTCTCTTGCTTAATTTACCAGTAAAAACACACAACTGTCTACCCAGACAGACAATAAGATGAATGGTTCATACAAATAAGGTGAAGGTGAAAAACCTCTGACTGGCTACAGCTGCATAATACGCCTGGTTGATGCAGCGACACCCAAAAACCAGAGAATTTAATCAAAGAAACAAAGGACTCAAAGTTATGAAATAAATGAAGATCTCAGAGAAGAACATGGTTACGAGACAGAGCTAGCTCGACAGCTTCGTGAGCCACATGCAACGAAATAGGGGGAAAAAGGTGGCAGTTGCATCGACCGATCATGTTCCCATTGATCTATCAGACTGTCAAGGTCAATTGGGTAAACGCTTCATGAGGATGAGGATGCCTGTCCTGAGCATGATGACTTACCACAACTCTCACCAGACTATAACATGCCACATCACCCTGCAGAGGGAAGAGAGATCGGGGAGAGTTCCACCAGAGGGACATGCTCAAATATTAACTGCACATGCCTACAATCGAATGTTGCCAGCACCGAAGCAGAATTTAGACAACCAGCAAATATAAGCGCAACAGTGTTGGCATACATACATATTGGGGACAAAGTTCCTATGAGCCTCTTAATGCAGTTTTCGATGCAGTTTGGGATGAAGAAGATGATCAAGTAGCAGACACATGAACAATTTTTGATGATGCATATGGGGAGACAGAGGACACAGATGGAGCAATCACTGCAGACGAGGAAATATACATCGGACGAGGATTTGAAAATAAGACAGAACTGCAAAATGCCTTCTCTCGTTACGCGATCAGAAAGACCTTTTTGATGGAGACGATTTTGACAATAAACCCCAACTATGAAAGAAATATTAGAGCATGAATCTCTCGAGCAAAACACAAAAGAGCCCTAGAAAAGGAAGATGAACCGACTGAAACTAAGATAAATATAAAAAAGAGATTATTTAGAAGTTTTACATTTTCATCAAGATAGCATCCAATAAATATTGAGTCGACTCGACGAGAGAGATAAAGACTTTTTTTGTAATTTCCATTACACAAAATTCAAATGGCAAATCATATATTTCTCTAGAAAAAGGATAGTTTCTTCTAGCCCTTTTTCTGATTATGTAAAACGCAAATTTCGATTATAAAGAGACATATTTCTATCACCTCCACTCTTTAAGACAAATCAAATGCAGGGTGTATTGAATGACTTATTTGGCTGCTTAAACAAAATGTTACCGGTGGACTTTGCCTTTGCGTAATGCAAAATTAACGCCACTAGGAAAATAATTTCCTTTTGCCTTTTTATCTGCCTAACTTGCCGCTCAAGAAACACTACTATCCGTGACATTTTCCTCCATTCTTATTTCATTTTTACCCATTAAAAATTACATATAAGGTGAAAAAATGAAAGTATATATAGAGTATATATTCCATATTTCTTTTAAAACACTATACACACAAATGAAATTGTCAAATTGATATCTTGTAGTTGTTTTCACGAGTTTATTTTATTCCAAAACAATTAAAATATCTTACACAATCGATAAGTATGAGTTGTTTTCCATATAAATAAAATATTAAGTTTATTTCAAAAAAGTTACATAGTAAGAATAATGTCTAGCATTTCTGAGGGGTGATTAGTATTTAACGGTAAAGACTTTAACTTTTTTTACAGTCTTTAAAGTTTAATTTTTTTCAATCACTGTTTAACCTTTTGTAAATCCTCAAAATTCTATTTTTCTCACAACATATTTTCTCATTTTTTTTTATTTTGATTTTTATTCCAAATCCAATAATATGATGTTTTATATTTTTTCAAAATTCTAGTCTTTTATTTAAAATAAAAGTTTTAACAGCAATTTTTTTATTTTAAAGTACAGTATCGCTTGAGCGGCGCAAGTGGACCAACTGATTTAATACCTCTGCTGCCAAGTTTCATCAACTGGAATTACAATGACGGCTAGACTATGATGATAAAAAAAAAAAAATACAGTAAAAGATGATTTGTAATTCCAGTAAAATACGTGCAATTTACTTTTCATAACTTCCCTTTTTAAGTCAATGTGAGATATATTCGGAACGTGAAGGGATCTGAGAAGTAGAAAAAGAGAAGAGAAGGTGACCCTCCTATAAAGCGTGAACCTTCTTCCTTTTTTCCTCTGAGATCTCTCCCCGACGATCTAAATCTCGTCTCCATCTTCGAGATCTGAGATACGAAAAGAGAAGTTTCGGAGCTTCACGTCGCGGCGGCGGAGACCTTTTTCCAGTTTGACCAGAAATGACGGCGGAGAGCGAGCGAAAATCCTCTGCGGTTTCCGATATGGGAGCTTGGGCAATGAATGTGATCAGCTCCGTTGGAATTATCATGGCGAATAAGCAGTTAATGTCTTCTTCTGGTTACGCCTTTAGTTTCGGTTCGTCTTCTTCGATCTCTCTCTTTCTAATCATCATCATCATTTGCTTCTTCTGCTTTTGAGATCTGATGATTGAAACGATATTTCCGCAGCGACGACTCTCACCGGATTCCATTTTGCTCTGACGGCATTGGTCGGTATGGTCTCGAACGCTACCGGATTATCTGCATCCAAACATGTCCCCATGTGGGAGCTTATTTGGTTCTCCATTGTCGCTAATATCTCCATAGCCGCCATGAACTTTAGCCTTATGCTTAATTCCGTCGGCTTCTATCAGGTTCGATTCAGATCTCTGATGTAGCCTTCTCCATCCAGATCCTTTGCATATTTTAATCCAATTGAGTTACTCGATTCGCTTTAGCCTAAAATCAATGATGTCTGTGTGATTTGTTCGTCATAGATCTCGAAGCTGAGCATGATTCCTGTAGTCTGTGTCATGGAATGGATTCTTCACAGCAAGAGGTACTCCAGAGAAGTGAAAGCATCAGTCGTAATTGTTGTTGTAGGTGTTGGCATTTGCACTGTGACTGATGTCAAAGTTAATGCCAAGGGTTTCATTTGCGCCTGCGTTGCGATTTTCTCCTCATCTTTGCAGCAAATTGTAAGTTTCCGTCTTGCAGAACCACACTGGTTTTTACACGAATTGCCTTAATAGTTAAATCTTCTTTGATTGCGCCAGTTGATAGGTTCCTTGCAGAAGAAATATTCAATTGGGTCTTTTGAGTTGCTGAGCAAAACCGCACCGATTCAAGCTCTTTCGCTTGTTGTTGTTGGTCCTTTTGTTGACTATCTCCTCAGTGGGAAGTTTATAATGAAGTACAATATGTCTTCTGGTTGCTTTGTAAGCATCTCTCTCAATGCTCTGTGCTATTCATTCAATTTACATTACCCTTGCCTAATAATCTTACCATTTGCAGCTATTCATCCTTCTCTCGTGTGCGCTTGCTGTGTTCTGCAACATAAGTCAGTACCTTTGCATCGGGCGATTTTCAGCAGTATCGTTCCAGGTTATAGGCCACATGAAAACCGTGTGCATCCTGACACTAGGATGGGTCCTATTTGATTCGGCAATGACTTTCAAAAACGTAACCGGAATGATTGTCGCGATTGTTGGGATGGTAATCTATAGTTGGGCAATGGAATTGGAGAAACAGTCTAATATTGCAGCAAAGGCATTGAACAGTGTGAAACACAGCTTAACAGAAGAAGAGTTTGGACTTTTGAAAGAAGGTGTAGAAACTACACAGCTGAAAGATGTTGAACTTGGCCACACAAAAAGCTTAGGGAGATGAATATAATCTGTTCCGTTTTTGACTTGATGTATGTTTCTTGTTATTTAAACCAAAGAAAGTGGTGGCTGAGTAGCTTGTTTTGTAGAGGTGAGGATTCAAATCCTCCCATCTATGGATATTCGGAGCTTAGGTTCTTTGGTTATGAAAAGAATGTTTTGTGTTATTTATATATTGTCCCTTTACATGGAAATACCTTTAATAGAAGACCATTTTTTTAACTAAAAGCGTTTCAAAAAAATCCTTTCGCTTAACCTAGAAGCGTCGCCTCAAGTGTGATCTTTGAGGAGGGTTACTCCGATGGCCATGGTTCGCCATTGAAGCCCCTTTGTGTTTATTTCTCCTTTCTGTGTCTTGTAGCTTTTAATTTTTACCTCTCCTCCCTTTTCAAAGTCTCCCAAGATGTTTAAGTGCCGGTGAGGGTTTGATTAGAGATCTAGGATGAAGGGGTCGACGACTAGTAAAGATCGAAACACTAGTGCTGAAATCTGGTGCTGCTCTTCGTCGACGACGGTGGGAGAGTTCTCCGTAGTGGTTGACGAGACCGATGCTTCTTCCCTCAATCTTCATCGTCGATTTGAAGGAGGCGACGTTGCAATCTTCACCTATTAATGGATGGCGATGGCTTTGTTGGTGTGACGATGTTGTTTTGATCTTTGAAGACTTGGATCTTCCATGATGTGTGAGGAGCCATTGGTTTCTGATATTATAAAAGTTTTCGATATCTCTGCTATTCCAGAATTTTACTTAGGTGCGAGGTTGTAGCTGGTATTTGTAATTGATATTATGTTCTCGGCGTATCTAAATGGCTGATTTTTATTAGCGTTTAGCTTCGCGATGATTATCGGTTGTTTTTTACTTTTAGTCTTCAAGTGGTGTTGTTGGGTAAAGTGTTAGTTGTTGCTCTTATCAAGGAATCTATTTATGTAAAGTCCCTATATGTAAATCACTCAAACCTAATGTATCCCTTGTAGTATATATGCTGTATATGAAACCGTCAAGTCAATATGAAGGAGACAATCTATTCTATTACATGGTATCAAGAGCTGTACGAATCCTACCCTAAAAATTTTCTTTTCTTTCTTCTTTTTCTTCATCCAGCCGCCACAACACCACCTCTGTTTTCTTAACTTCTCTCTGTTTTCTATACACTGCCATGGCTGCCAACAACACCTCTGCCACCTCTGCCAATGTTACCACCCCTGAATCTGTCCCTGTCCACTCCACCAACCTTCTCAACGTAAACATGAGCAACGTCACACGTCTCACCACATCCAACTACATAATGTGGAGCCGACAAATCCATGCTCTTCTCGACGGTTACGATCTCGCCATGTATCTTGATGAATCCGTAAAGATCCCAGATCCGATCATCACTACTAATGATGTTGATGTGCCCAATCCAGATTACTTACTGTGGAAAAGACAAGATCGTCTCATATACAGTGGGATTATAGGCGCCATCACCGCCCCAATCCAACCTCTCCTGTCACAAGCCACCACCACGGCACAAGTCTGGAGCAAACTTGCTGCCCTCTATGCTACTCCGAGCCGTGGACACATAAAACAGTTGAAATTGCAACTTAAGCAATGGACCAAAGGCACCCGAACCATTGATGAGTACATTCAAGGTACAGTTACTCGCTTTGATCAATTGGCTCTCCTCGGGAAGCTTGTGGATCACGAAGACCAGATCGAACAAATCCTTGAAGGCCTACCGGAAGATTATAAACCGGTCGTTGACCAAACCGAAGGCCGGGAAGTACCTCCTACTATTACGGAGCTACATGAGAAACTCCGTAATCATGAAGCCAAAATCCTTTCCTCTGCTCTGGTGGCCAACTTTCTTGTCTCTGCGAACTATGTCACCAACAAGTTTCGCCACAGCAACAACACAAACAACACCCGGTTCAACTCTCGACCACCCCAAAATTCGCAGCATCACTATCAGAAGTATACAGGACAGAGGGAGCCACGTCCGTACCTTGGCCGATGTCAACTCTGCCGAGTTCAAGGTCACTCGGCACAAAGATGTCCGCAGCTTCAAGCCATGGCTTCTAACACAACTGCTTCAATCCTGGCGACACCACCATATCCGCCACCATCCTGGAATCCTCGTGCCAATCTCGCCACAAGCACTCAGCCGCAGGTACAACCTCCCAGTCCCTGGATCGTGGACTCCGGCGCAACACATCATATCACATCGGACCTGAACAATCTCGCACTCCATCAACCTTATAATGGCGGTGAGGAAGTGGTCCTTGGTGACGGTTCAAGCATTCCTATCACCCAAACCGGTTCAACTTCCTTAACCACATCATCAAAACCTCTCTCTTTACATAATATTCTTTATGTTCCCACTATACACAAAAACTTGCTCTCCGTTTATCGCTTATGTAACCAGAATATGGTCTCAGTAGAGTTTTTCCCTCGTCATTTTCAGGTGAAGGATCTCAATTCGGGGGTCCGGTTACTCCAAGGTCCTACTAAAGGAGAGCTTTACGAGTGGCCAGCTTCACAATCCTATCCGACAGCCCACATAACCGCAACCACCTCCAAATGCTCGCTCATCGATTGGCATTCTCGTCTAGGCCACCCGTCTTTACCTATCTTAAAGTCTATTATCTCTCAGTTTGCTTTACCTATTTCCGCAGCTTTGTCCAACACTCTCTCTTGCAATGATTGTTTTATCAATAAGAGCCAAAAATTACCTTTCTCCGAAACCACTATAACTTCAACTCACCCACTTGAAATTCTTTTCACCGATGTTTGGACATCACCTGTCCCTTCAAAAGAAAACCACAAATACTACCTCCTGATTGTTGATCACTATAGCCGCTACTCTTGGATATATCACCTTCAATTCAAATCCCAAGTCAAAGATATATTCATACCCTTCAAAGCCTTAGTCGAAAACAAATTTCAAACTCGTATTGGAACCTTGTTCTCAGACAACGGTGGCGAATTTGTAGCTCTAAAACCCTTTCTCTCTTCTCATGGAATTACCCATCTCACCACTCCACCCCACACACCAGAACATAATGGACTTGTTGAACGACGCCACAGACACATAGTCGAGACGGGACTTGCCCTCATGAGTCGTGCATCCATACCACAAGCTTACTGGCCGTATGCTCTTTCTACAGCCACTTACCTAATCAACCGTATGCCTACACCTACCTTATCCATGAAATCTCCCTTCCAGTTCCTGTTCAACGCCGACCCTAACTACACCAAACTCAAAGTCTTTGGAAGCCTTTGCTATCCATGGCTTAAACCATACACAACCAACAAACTTGAACCCAAATCGAAACCATGTGTTTTTCTTGGATATTCCCTTACCCAAAGCGCTTACTTGTGTTTAGACCCTGAACTCGACCGTATCTACACCTCCCGTCATGTTCGTTTTGATGAAACCAAATTTCCCTTCGCCACACCAACCAAACCCGCGCCGGCAACAAACCCAGACCAACCGGACCACACCACCCCTCCTCATTTAGTCCTACCGTCACCCGCTGCGCCACTCGAAGCACCGCCGTCACCGTCGCCTCTGGATTCAGCTCCTTCGCCGCCATCACAAACGACAGGGATCATCTCTCTGATGAACACATCTCATCCACAAAACGATGTCGTAACACCATCTCAGCCCATCCTTCATAACAATAATACTTCCCATCCAAGCCCACAAATCACCACTGAGGCCCAAAACACAAATCATTGTGAAGCCCACTCTCACCCAAATAACCAAAACGACATCCCCACCCAAACACAAAGCCATCGTTCTTCTTCCTCCACATCTCAACCTCAGCCACCGCCTGTAAACAACCATCAGATGACGACAAGAGCCAAACACGGAATCCGCAAGCCAAACACCAAATATACAGCCTTAACAGTCTCCAAAACCAGCTTGACATCGGAACCAAGGACCGTAACCGAGGCGCTCAACGATGAGCAGTGGCGAACCGCAATGTCCACAGAGTTCACCTCTCAAGTACAACATCACAGTTGGGATCTTGTTCCTCCATCGCCGGAACAGAATCTAGTGGGTAATAAGTGGATTTTTACAATAAAATACAAGGCTGATGGCTCTCTTGACAGGTATAAAGCACGACTTGTTGCGAAGGGATATCACCAACAACCGGGGATCGATTACACAGAGACTTTTAGTCCTGTGATTAAATCAACAACCATCCGCATCGTACTCGGTGTTGCTGTGTCCAAAGACTGGAAAATACGTCAGCTCGATGTTAACAGTGCTTTTTTGCAAGGTACACTAACAGAGGATGTCTATATGCCACAACCTCAAGGCTTTGTAGATCCGGACCGTCCACACTATGTCTGCAAACTGCGGAAAGCATTATACGGACTCAAGCAAGCGCCACGCGCTTGGTACCTCGAGCTCAAGCGTTACCTGCTGCAAATTGGTTTCACAAACTCAGTAGCCGACACGTCTCTGTTCATTCTCCGTCATGGCTCCTCAATCATCTATATACTCATTTACGTTGACGATATCATCATAACAAGTAATGATGACACACTTATGGAGTCAATAATCACTGCGTTCTCCAACCGCTTCTCGATCAAAGACCTTGGTCAACTCTCTTACTTCTTGGGCATTGAAGTTAACCGTACACAATCTGGTTTACACCTCTCACAGCGTAAGTATATATCAGATCTGTTGATGCGCACCAACATGACCACGACAAAACCTGTTGCGACCCCGATGGCTACAACGCCCAAACTCAGCCTCCACACTGGCACACCTCTCCCTGATGCTACAGACTACCGTACCATTATTGGCAGCCTCCAATACCTCTCATTTACAAGGCCTGACATCTCTTACGCCGTCAATAGGCTATCACAATTCATGCATCTTCCGACCTCCGAACATCTACAAGCAGCGAAGCGCATCCTCAGATACCTAGCAGGCACCGTGACACACGGAATCTTCCTGTCTCGCACTAACTCCCTCTCTTTACATGCGTTTTCTGATGCAGATTGGGCCGGTGATGCAGATGACTACGTCTCAACCAACGCGTACGTTGTCTACATAGGTCATCACCCGGTCTCGTGGTCTTCACGGAAACAGACGGGCGTTGCCAGATCCTCGACGGAAGCCAAGTACAGAGCGGTTGCAAACACCGCGGCGGAACTCTGTTGGATAAGTTCTCTACTAGACGAGCTTGGTGTCAAGTATAACATGCCTCCGGTTATTTATTGTGACAATGTGGGTGCCACATACCTCAGCGCGAACCCGGTCTTCCACTCTCGGATCAAGCACATTGCATTGGACTACCACTTCGTCCGACGACAAGTCCAGACAGACAATCTCAGGGTGACACACGTTTCCACAAAGGATCAACTCGCAGACGCTCTCACAAAACCATTACCGCGAGCACCATTTCATCATCTTATGAGCAAGATTAGAGTGACATACGCCCCTCCATCTTGAGGGGGCGTATCAAGGAATCTATTTATGTAAAGTCCTTATATGTAAATCACTCAAACCTAGTGTATCCCTTGTAGTATATATGCTGTATATGAAACAGTCAATATGAAGGAGACAATCTATTCTATTACAGCTCTTAGGTTCCAAGCTCTCCCGTCTTGCTCTGCCTTATCTGGTGGCGTTGTCTACAGTTCGGATTAGTTGTGGTTCTAGGGTTCACCTCTCCGATGGTATCCTGTTACGGAGGTATCTACTAAGTGCGTTCTGTAGTCTTTAGGATGTGTTATCTTCGCGAAGTAGTGGGTTCGATCTTTAGCTCTTCTCTTGCGAGGAGGTATCTAGCTTTTAGTCGGTAGGTCGCTCAAGCTGGATTTGCGAGTGTCCGCGTGTAAGAACTACTGATCCTCTTTGGCGTTTTTCCATTCGCTTTCAAGGTGTTCATCCTTGAGTCTTATCCTTTTCGTGGTTTTCGACATTTTGGTGGATCTTTGTTGAGGTGGTTTTTGAGTTTCATCCTCTTCAGTTTAGCGTTCATCTCTGTTGTTGCTTCTTCCGGTAGAGATTGTTGAAGGCTTCTCTTGTTTAAGGGCTTCTCAAGTCTCTTGTTTTTCGGGTTGCTTCAGTTTCAAACCTTCTTATCGCTACTTGGATTGTTTGTTCGTTTGTTGGGGTTTTGAAATTTCAGAATTTGAGCTTTGGTTTCATTTAATTGTAAGGTTTCTTTGTTTTGATTACTATATTCTTGTGGTTTCCCTTAGGTAGGGTTTTGACTCCCCTTTTGTGGGCTTTTGGCTCTGGTGTCGAGGTTTGTCCGACAGCCGGTTTTGATTTCTTCCTTATGATAATATAATTTCTAGAGTAAAGAAAAAAAGAAGACCATTTTATTTTATGAAGCACTTCAATTAACCATCTATTTTATGAAATACTTTAATTCGGATACTTGGAAATTATTCTAATCCATTCTTAGAAAACTTCGAAGTTAAAAGGAGTTTAAGGCAAATGATGCAACTTCCAAGGAGAAACTTGAGTTAGTTACAAACTCACTAGTATTGAGAAGAGGGAAGTGGTGGTGGATCGAAGATCGCCGCCACTCAAGGGTGATGAAACTCAATTTCCAACTCCGAACCAATGTGCACAATTTGCAATGTGAATGTTCGAAAATAGTGAGTTTATTAAATGATTATGTGTACAGTGCAATATAAGAAAACTAGTTTAAGTGCTTGTGACCCCCTTTTTCCTTTTATAAGTGCCAACCAGATCGTAACTGCCGCTAGATCTGCTCCAGCGAATCTTCCCCAAATGCGCGAGTTAATGGTCCCCGATTCCGTTGACTCCGATGTTGACTTTGAGGATATGGGCATCCCCTCATTCATGGCCCATAATCTTCTATCTCTTTCGTCCTTCTCCTTCCTCTTTTTCATGGTAGGCCTTTGAGGCCTGCTTCCGACTTTCGGTTTAACCTTGGAGATATTTGAACCGAGTTTTGGGGAGAGGGGGTTGGAAACCACCTCCATCAGGAGCCCCCCCCCTTGAAGCTCGCAAGGACAGTCAGAGAAGGGTTCCCTAAAACTGAATCCTTAGTTGACTTTGCCTTGACGAAATTTAGAACTTAAGATAGAAATCCAAATCTCGGTTTAAATAGAACGATTCCTTAATTGATTCTTTTTGACGAAATTAGATTGGAATTTCCTAATTTGGTTTAAGTCGACCTGAGTTGCCTTTTCTGAACTGGGTTTTAGTGATTTGACTGATTTCTCATGCCCCAATTTAGGAAAGATTTTATTTGATTTGGCAGGGGTCCCACAGTGATAGTTCTGCCGCCCACTTCAGCGGTGAGAGATGTGTCATTTAAAAGGCGGGACCTTTCGCTTCCTTCTCCTTCTACGCTTCAACTTCCCTGCAAAGAAAAGGTTAGTGCTTTGTTCCTCTCTCCCTAATTTTTCATTTTTCCTTGTTGTTTTCATTTTTGCTTGTTGTTTTGTTGTTGGCCTTTTTTCCCCGGGTTCTTCGTGTCCTCTTCTTCTTCTGTCGCTGGGATTACCCCTGCAAGGGACTATAATGGACCCCGAGGCTACACTTGTTCGCAAAAGGTCCTCAAACCGCCCTTCCTCCTCCTCCTCCTCCTCCGTCGTTGTTAGAGAAACTCCTGGGTCACCAGGAGAGAGGCCTTTGCTGGATTCGCCTCCCGCTACTATGCCTTTTCACCGTCCAGATCTTTACATCGATAGGAGAGACGACATTCCGCGCGCTCTGCCTGAAGATGATGATTTCTAGGAAGAAGAAGGACTCCCCGTTGTCCTTGCAGTTCCAATCGCCATTGCCGGTGCGGTGGAGTTCTTCGACGCTGCTCCTACTATAAGTACCGCAGAATCTATGCAATCCCTAACGGAATCGTGTGTAATTCCTGACACGATGGTCATCCAACTTCCAACCACTGATAAAAGACCCTGGACTCCCCCTCCGAGGTACTTCTGCATCTATGAGTCCTATTTCCTCAGCAGCCGACTCTATTTCCCTCTCCGCGACCTACTGGTATTATACTGCCGTCATCGCCAAATTGTTATCTCCCAATTGACCGCCAGAAGCATTAGGACCATCCTTGGGCTTCTAGTCGTCGCTGCTGAGGCCAACGTTAGACTGGGGGTCCAACTACTGGAACGCATTTCCTCCTTCAAGCCCAACACCAATAAATCTGGGCAATTTTATGTTTCTGGTCGCCCCCATCTGGTAAAGCTTCCCGAGAGCAAGGTCGACAACTGGGAGCAGGCCTACTTCTACGTCCTCGCTGATTATAACTTCCTCCCAGAGCGTTTCGCCGGGTCCACACGCAGGCTGTGAAACCTTGAGATTGGTAGGCAACCTCTTCGGGTCGTCTGTTCTTGGTAAGTCTTGATCGGGTCTTAACACTTACCCATTTCTCCTTTTGTCTTGCAGTTCGACCTGAGCCTAAGAAAGCCCAGGACTTCCCTAACTTGGAGGAAGACTTTGCTGCTCTGAAGAGAGTCGATAACAGAGCTTGGATCTACATCAACTCAACCCGTATCGCCCACGTTATTGCTACTCTAGTAGCTAGGGAAAAGAATCTAGCACCGCCCCCTTCTCCTCTTCGCATCTGCCCCTCTGCTGAAATGGTACGCCTAACAGTCCAGCTTTCGAACTTGGAACAACGAGCTGCGGATGCTGCTCGTAAGAGGGCAGAAAGGGACATGTTACGAGTGATTTTGGTCGTTCTTTGCTAGCACTACGAAAGCTGGAGGTCAATGAATTTTATGTATGTGTGTCTGGATCGAAGAAGATGTTCCAAGCTTTTTAGATCAACAATGGTAAGAAATAGATGTTTGTATTGATCTCTTTAGCCTAGGGTTTTTCGTGTCTCCACTCTTAACCCCTAAGCTTTATATTTATACAAGGAGTTCATGATTATCCCTCCAAAAATCGAATATATCATGATTATCTACAAAATATCTATCATTATATATAGAATATACATCATTATCTACTAAGTTAAATAATAAAATAAATACAAGGCGGTGGTCGGCTGACTTCCAGCTTCCGGTTGTACAATGTCTTATGGCTTCTTGCTTCTGGGTATTCCCCTACTTTAAGGTCTTACTGTTGTACTCCATCTAAGCCAGAGGAATTCCCATGACCTAAATTACTCCTAACAGTTTGCCTCTTATTGCGCAGGTTCGATCTAAAGCTGTGGAATGATATGTCTTCCATATTGCTTAAGCAGGAAGCCATTAGTTGCTCGGCCTTTTTAATTATGACTCGCGTGCTGCCTTTGTTCCCTATAGGTGTCTGCTTGCTCGTAGCTTGAGTGACATTTGGTAATGGGCGTAATTATGGCAGGAGGTTACGTCTGGCTCTTGGCGTCCGGCCTTAGGGATTTGAATTTCAAACTTTGTGAGTTGTTAACACTTCTCAGGGACCGTTATTTTGTTGGAAGATCTTAGCCATTGATTTCATAAAGATCGGAGGAGGAAATTGTAGTCGTTGATGAAGATTTTGCAAAGATTTGAGAAGAAGATTATAGCCGTTGTTGTTACGAAATCTGCGCCCGTGATTGGATGCGTGCGGCTAGACGTGGTCTTCTTCTCTTTCGTTTGGCATTTAAATCTTTCTTTCTTTTCTCTCTTGCCTTTTATCTTCATCTTCTTCCTTTTCTTGCTAGATTATTTTCTTTCGGAATCATCGTCGGGCTCTTTTCGTATATGATTTAAGGTTAGAACTTCTTCCTCCTTCCTCTTTTCGCTTCTGTTAAGGTAGATTCCAGAGGATAGCTTTAGGGTTCCAAATCAGTCTTAGCTTCTAAATTCTCTTGCCCCAATCAAACCTTATATTTGAGATCGAAACTTCTCTGAGCCCAGAATGACTAGCTCTGGCGATGAATTCTCCCATGTGGCTTCGTCGTCTATTGGTGCTCGTGTTCGGAAGAGACACCAAATCAAGACAAGCCCTTCTACTGAGGCTGAATGATCTTCTAAGGACATGGAGATCCCTGAAGCTAATCCTCGACCTTTGCGCTCTGCTTTGGATCCAGAGCTTTTAAAGGTGGGTCCTTTTTCCAACGTTAGCTATGAGACCTTGGAAGGTTGGCGGTAACAATAATCCATCAGGGAGAGCGCCCACCTAAGGGTGCCTGGGAAGAATGAGAGGGCCTCTGAGTTCCCTGGGGACGAGATAGCCATGTACGAAGGCTACTTCGAGGCTGGAGTCAGGGGTATGATACCGGCTCTGGTGAGGAAGGTCTTGAAGCACTTCGACATCTGTCCCTCTCAGCTGAACCCGCCTTCTTGGAGGATCCTTACAGCTATTCAGGTGCTCAATGAGTTCCATGGGCTAGATCTGGGTATCGACAAACTCCTCTACTCATATTACTTCACTCATGTTCCTCCTGGTGAGGGCAGATACTACTTTCGTCCCCGAGCTGGTGCTCTTTTAGTTGTGGAGCTAGAGAAGGAGGAGAGGAAGGGGCAGCCTTAACCAAACATTGGGCCTAGAAGTTTGATTTTATGGAAGTCGGGTCATCGTCTAGTCTCCCTACCCTCTGGAAGTTTACTGGTATGTCTAGGATGCCTCTCTCTTTATCGCTTTCAGCTTTGTCATTGACCCTCTTGTCCTTTTGCTTTTGCAGAGGTGTCTACAAAGAAGTCAGATGAAGGCAAGGAGAAGGCTGAGGAGGCTCTGGAGATTTCTGTTGGAGAGAGGAGCATCCCGTTCTTGTTGAGAGAAGAAGCATTGAGCGAAAGCAGCATTAGAGGTTTGCTTACTGCTTTTTACTCTACTTTCTATTTTCTTCTTAGCTAACTTCTTATCGTTTTGCAGGGAACATGGTTGGATCCGGATCCAAGGCGTTGGAGGATTTCAAAAGGGCTCAAGTAGCAAGGAATGCTAAGTTGGAGTCTAGGAGCAGAACTCCAGAAGTGGTGAAGATCTCGGAGTCTCCTTCTACTGGTCCAAGAGGAAGGGGATTCAGAGAGCTTCAGCCTCCACCAAGAAGCAGAAGAATATCCCTGCCAAGCACTCCTCCTCCTCTGCTACTGATCTTGACGGTGCCCTAGAGCACCTGCAGAGCTTTGTCTTCCCTTCGCTTCCTTTTAGCCCTCCCAGTTCTGACAATCTGGGGATCTGTGACTATGTTCAGAAAGGGATGATCAAGGTAATTGGTTCGCCCTTGGCTTTTAATTGGCCTCTTATTTGTTTCTTTTTCTTTTGGCTAACCTTCCTTCTCTTTACTCTTTAGCTAGCTGCATCGCTCTTCCATGCTAAAAATCAGATCGCCACGGAGGTGGTTTCTGCAGGAAAGGCCCAGGTGGAAGACTACCTTGCCAAGCTTAAGGTGGAGAAGGATAGGTCTGTTGGTTTGGAGAAGGATATGGGGGGGATGAAGGGGTTGCTCCAAGGGCTTGAATGTGAGAAAGAGAAGGCGACAGAGAAGGTCCTCACCCTGATTAAGGAGAAAGCAAAGCTGGAGGAAGAGATTGCTAGCCTGGATGCAAGGGTAGTAACCTTCACAGAGGAGATGTCCATGGCTGTCAACGGTGCCAAGATCGTTGGGCGTTGGGAGATGGTTCGAGACTACCTCAAGGGAGAGGCAAAGTCTTGGAACTTGAAGGAGGAGTTCGATAATTACAAGATGATGGTGATAGCGGAGGTGGAAGACAATGGCCTTGAAGCTCCTACCTTTGAAGATGAACCAGAAATTCCTCCGGCCATGACTTCTGCAACCCCAGCGGACTCAGTGACAAATGTTGAGAAGTCTGCTTCTCCTGATCCTCCAGCTGCCTAGCCTCCAGACCCAGAATCAAGAAACAAGTTGCTCTCCCCTCAGGGGATTTTATTATCTTTTTTTTTTGATGTTGACTTTCTGCCCCTGCGCGGGCTTTGATCTACTCCTTGTGGGCTTTGTAATGACTTTTCATGGCCTTAGTGGCCTTAACTCTTTTATGGCCTTCCTGGCCTTGCTTCGGTTTGCCCTTCGGGGCTTAAGACTCATGCTTTGGCCCTTCGTGGCCTTTTTATGAATGTTCTTTGTTTCTCTAACCTCTTTTGCCTTTATGCCTTAATAGACTCTTGGCTAGGATTTAAAGATGGCATCCATTGTATGGCTTTGACAAGTCTTTTATTTTTGGCTTCTTAATTTATTGGCTTCTGGCTATAAGCATATGGCCTTTGTGTTTCAATCTTTTTGACTTCCGGCTTGTAGCCTCTAGTCTCTTAACGATGTTCCGACTGTTTTGACTTCTGGCTTCTTGGCCTCTAGTCTTCGCCGTGTCTTGTGAGAGTTCTTGAGTTGCAAGTTGAGATAATCTCATCATCTCTCTTTTTTTGAGGGAGTTCTGCTTCTTGCCCTTAGACAATGCTTAGGTCCCCGAGGTGCATTTTGCTCCACTTTGGGTGACTAGTAATTTTTGGCCTCCTGATACCCGGAGGTACCTTTTGGCTTTTTGGCATTCTGCTACCTGGAGGTAACCACTAGCTCGTTGACATTCTGCTACCCGGAGGTAACCATTCTGCTACCCGAAGGTAACCACTAGCTTGTTGGCATTCTGCTACCCAGAGGTAACCACTAACTTGTTGGCATTCTGCTACCCGGAGGTAATCACTAGCTTGTTGGTATTCTGCTACCCGGAGGTAACCACTAGCTTGTTGGCATTCTGCTACCCGAAAATAGTTATTTGCTTTTGCTGCATTCTGCTTCCTACAATGAAGCCACTATCAATCTTATTGGTTTTGCTGGTATGGATCTTCCCCGTAAAGAGATCCAAGTGCCAGACTTTTCTTGTACTTCCCACATCTGGGTAAATAGGTATAGGTGATGCTCCATGCTCAGGTCACATAGGTTTTGCGTTTACTGTGACCTGGTAAGCAAGGTTAAGCTATTTTGCTTTCTTCTCAGCACTCGACTTTCCGATTAGCCACTCTCTGTTAAGCAGAATAAGCAATTTGTTTGTCTCTTGCTTTCTTTCGGGTATTTTCCCTTGTTCAAGCAAAGTTTTTTTGAGCTTTTCGCTTTTGTTTTGGAAAGGTACGTTGCTTGTATTACTCCTTTATTGAGGAGTAGTCAGTCAACTTATTTGCTCCTTGCTTTAACTGAATTTTCTTGTAAGAAAACAATTGTTTTATTGATAGATATTCGTCCTTAGACGTAGCATGATTACATAAAAAAAGGTGCAAAAGAAATTAAAAAGTCCAAATCCGAAAAATGTATTTGGTGTGTGGTCGTCCGGGCCAGGAGTATTCTTTTAGAAGAAGTAAGACTTTAGGTGTAACACGTTCCAGCTATTTGG
>OVAN01000635.1:392-19950 GCA_900406275.1 Anastatica hierochuntica
CGATGCTTACTTGCTTTTCAGGATTAGAGTCGTTGATGCTCACTAGTTTGGTGAGGTTCCGAGGCGGACCTCTCATATTTTGTTGCATCTCACGATTCTCCTGGATCTGTAATTGCTATTGGGATGATTCTTTGAACATATGGAATCCTCCTAGATAGTAAATCCTGGAGATCTTTTTGCTACCCCGTACTGTAACCACCCCTTCGCGCGTCGGGAATTTCACGCACTGGTGATAAGTAGAAGCTACTGCTCTCATTTTGTGGGTCCAGGGTCTTCCCAGGATCGCGTGAATTGGAGCTGGTCTGTCAATAACCACGAAGTTGATCATTTTCATGACTCCGCTAGCTATGACTGGGAGTTTAATAGTTCCTAAGGAGGTGGATGTTTCTCCGGAGAAGCCTACTAGGTTAGCCTTCTGGCCAGTAATTTCTTAGTCGTCTATTTCCATCCCTTTCAAGGCATTATAGAAAATAAGATCAACAGAGCTTGCGGTATCAACCATGAGCTTAGGCACTTCGTACCCTGTGATGTTCGTGGTGACAATGAGGGCATCATCATGTGGCCTGTCTAGATCTAACGTCTCGCTTTCCCAGAAGGAAATCTTAGAGTTAGGTTCCGGGTTGGGAGACTTAGTTCGAGCGCTAGACTCAGCCCTCTGCATGTGACTCTTGATGGAGTTAGCGGAGTCTTGACATAGATCGGACCCTCCGAGGATATAGTCGATCCTTGAGTCGGAGGTTTCGGGAGTTGGAGCCTTCTCGAACAATGCAGACACTAATCCCTCGGGAAGAGGTTTTGGCTCGTTTATTCGGAGGCTCTTTCCTTGAGGAAATCTCCCAAGAATCATATCTATTCTTTTCTTGGGAGCTGGAGGCAGCGAATCGGTTTCCTTTTCAGGAGACCTGTTTCGCTTCGGAGATATCTCTCTGGGAGTTCTTTTCTGAAACTGTGCAGGCTTTTTCAGCTCTACGTCTTTTATTTCATCGTAGGCAAACCTAGCAGCTAGCTGCCGCTGGAGATCCCAATATTCCTCTGTGGAATGGCCTTTCCTGTCGTGAAAAGAACAAAACTTTCTCTCATCGTAGGCCTTAGACCAGGGTTCCTTGCTAGTCGCGGCAACAGGTTTCTCTTGTTGTTCTTCCATTATCGCATAAGAGTGCTCTCCCTGGGTTTGACTGTTTCAGAAGTTGCCCTTTTTAGGAGGTCCCTTTCCTTCCGGAATATTGCTTTTAGGAGGATTCTGAGGCTTCTTATGGATTTTATCCAACGCAGTCGTTTCTTCCTCCAAGGTAATGTATCTAGATGCTTTGTGAAGAGCATCGTTGATAGTCGGGGGAGGATTGATTGTTAATTCTGACCAAAACTCAAATCGATACCAAAGATCTTTTCTAAGGGCCTCAATAGCGACCTGGTCATTGGGATTCGAGAGCTTGGTTCTTATAGCTCTGAACTTCTCTATGTAGACACGTAGCGAGTCTCCCATTCCTTGTCTGACTTTCCAGAGGTCACCCTCAAACCCTTGTTTCTGGATGTGAGTCGAGTACTACTTCATAAAAGCGTTGGTCAATTGGTCAAAGTTATCTATTGAGTTTTGCTCGAGGCCTGAAAACCATTCGAGAGTTGATCCAACCAGGTTCTCGGTGAATGTTCTGCAGTAACCCGCTTCACATTCTTCTTTCGTGAAATGAGCTTTCATGATTGCAAATCGGAAGGCTCTTAAACGAGCCTTCGGGTCTGAGGTCCCGTCGAACTCAGGGATCCTAATTTTTTTGGTGTCTCTTATATAAGAGTTGGCTATTCTATTCGTAAACGGAGTGCCACGGGTTTCCTCAATCAAGCAATCGATTTCGGGAGCTGAGCTTGTGGCCTTGTGAACCTGAGCGTTCAGCTTCTGGAGAGCTGCAGGGGTTTGTTCCATGTATCTGCGGATAGCTTCAGGTCCTTCTAGAGGAAGGACGGCTGGGTCGCCATTAGGCATCAGACGAGCAGGTTCTTGGCGGAGCCAAGCTCGGTCATTCTCCCAGGTGGCTGGTGAGCTGAGTCGCTCCCTGGTTCCCAGGTTAGTCCGATGCGTGAGGTCTACGGGATGGCTTGGATAGGCTGTAGAAACAGCTTCCGCTCCTCGGTGAGCCTCTGGATTTGTGGTCAGGTCTCGGGCTTGATACACCGAGGCTGAGGTTCTGCCCCCAGATGGAATTGATGTACCTCCTTCTGATCTAAAAACAGGTGGCGGTGGAGGTAAACGGGTGCTCTGACAGGGAACCTGATTAGGTATTGAGCTAGTCCTTGCTACGTTAGTTCCCATAGTGCTTGTAACCGGAGGGTTAAACGTGGGAACTGCCCCAGCAAGAGGTGTCTGGAAAACAGGTCCCTGCCCATCTGGAACCACGTTGTTAGGAGAGAACTCCAGGCGTCCTCGAGGAAACGAGGGGTCAGTTATTAGGTCTCGAAAAGTGACTCTCGAGCCTTGTCATTGCGAGGGCTGGGTTGATGTGGTCAGAGACCTCGTCACCTCCTCGAACTGTTGTTGTCGGGAGGCAAGTTGTTGCATTATGCGCTCATTTTCCTGAGCTTTATCCACTAATTGTATCATCATTCGGCGGATCTCAGAGAGATGAGCCTCCGCTTGATTCGGAGCAGGTATTTGTGGTAAAGAGCCTATAGGGAGTTGTTGCTGGGGGTTTCCGAGGGCTGACAACCCTGAGCTGATACCACCGGGAAGTCCTTGATTGGTTATTCCGGTGGTGATCTGATCGGGTTGAGCATCAGCCGAAGACTGTTGCTCAGAGCGGTGATCGAGACGTCGAGGATCCGTGGAAGGGAGATTGGAGCCTCCATCATTCAGTGAGTCATAGCTCTGATTTGTTGAATCAGGGTCAGATGGGTTCATTCCCTGATCGATAGGATTCATTCTCAAACTAAGGAGTAAGGGATTCAGTTATCTCATCCCCACAGACGGCGCCAAATGTGAGGGATTAAATTCACTTCTTAGATTTTGTGAATAGGTTTAGGTTAGGGAGAGACTATGTGGGTTGAATCCCGTAAGAGCTTTGTTGAACGAATGCTATCTTTATTGAGATTAATAATCGAAGTAACAGATAGAAAAGAGGTTTAAATCAACGACTAAAGTGTTGAAAGAGGTATCATATTATCTCTTTTAGTGAATGATACAATACAAAGGTTTATCGAAAAATTTCTAAGTGTATTTAGGTTGAAGATGAGTTGAAGAAGACTCTTGTTCGCCTCCTCCCCCTCTTAAGTAGCTTCTTCTCTCGCCTCAAAGCTGTTGCAACTACTCCAAAATCTCCTCCTGAATTCCCGGAATGCTCAACAACCCTTTTGACCGAGTCCAGATCTCCTTCTCTTTATCTGAGACCTGTTTCGTCAGCTCCTTGCTTAAACGAGACTTGAACCTCTTCAACTTTGCGGATGTTTCCCAAGCATGCTTCAGTTTTGATCGGAAGGCTAGCTCCCAATGGATCTAATTAAGGCCCATTACGAGCTCATTATCAACCTTCTTAGGCTCTGCCCATCGTTTGAATTGACCTTTAGATAATGGGCTAGATTTAGGTCCAACACATGTCACCGAGAATAAATTACGCAGAGCCCAACCACAATGGCAACTGCAGATCTGAGCTCTGAACATAAGCAACACAAAGACGAGTCATGTAGAACCACGCAGCGCCGAATTGGGCAAAGTAAGGCAGGTCTGTATCATTCTTAACAACCCAGATCACAGCGTAGGGATTGGAGCAAAACTCGAGAGAGAGAGAGATCTTCAAAGAACTGGTGGCCTTCCTGAAAGAGAACAAACATACCTTTGTGTGGTCGATTGACGACATGACAGGGATCGGGATAGATGTAAAATTCCACGAGTTAAACGTTGATCCAACCTACAAACCGGTCCGCCAAAAGCGCAGGAAGCTCAGACTACAACGAGCTGAGGCGGTCAACACGGAGGTAGACCGACTGTTGAAAGTTGGATCAATCATCGAGGTCAAGTATCCTGACTGGTTAGAAAACCTTGTAGTGGTGAAGAAGAAGAACGGGAAATGGCGAGTATGCGTGGATTTCACCGACCTGAATAAGGAATGCCCAAAGGATAGTTTCCCTCTTCCGCATATAGATCGACTAGTGGAAGCAACCGTGGGCAATCAGCTGCTCTCGTTTCTTGACGCTTTCACGGGGTATAACCAAAAACTCATGCATCCCGAAGACAGGGACAAGACGGCCTTTGTAACAAACAGAGGACTTTAATGCTACAAGGTAATGCCATTTGGGCTAAAAAACGCCGCAGCAACCTACCAAAGGTTAGTCAACAAAATGTTCTCCGAACAGCTCGATAAAACCATGGAGGTGTATATCGACGACATGTTAGTCACGTCGTTACGAGAGAATGATCATGTTGGGCATCTCCGAGAATGTTTCTCCGTTTTCAACAAATATGGAATGAAGCTGAATCCGGCGAAATGCACATTTGCCGTCACTTCAGGAGAATTTCTGGGGTACTTGGTGACGCACAGGAGAACCAAGGCTAATCCCAAACAACTCTTCGTAATACAGGACATGCGGTCACCAACCACCAAGCGGGACGTTCAGCGCCTAATGGGCCGAATAGCCGCCCTAAGCAGATTTATTTCACGTTCCACGGACAAATGTCTCCCTTTCTACCGAAAGTTGCGATCAAAAAAGAAGTTTGAGTGGGACTAATTATGTGGCGCAGCATTTCAACCACTAAAAACATATCTGGCCACGCCTCAAATATTGTCCAAACCCAAAACCGGCAAAGTACTATATCTGTACATAGCAGTTTCTAGCGCGGCAGTCAGCGGCGTCCTAGTCCGAGAAGAAAGCAACGAACAAAAACCTATTTTCTACATAAGAAAGTCCCTAGCTGATGCGGAAACTCAGTACATGATGACGGAAAAATTGGCGCTGGCAGTCGTGACCTTAGCAAGGAAACTCCGACCTTACTTCTAGTCCTACTTTATCACACTATTGTCAAATCACCCACTCTGCATTATCCTGCACAGTCCAATGCAATCGGCCGACTAGCCAAATGGGCAATAAAGCTAAGTGAGGATGATATCGAGTATAAATCACGAATGGCGCTAAAGTCACAGGTGCTAGCTGATTTCCTCATCGAGGCCACGCCCGAAGAGAGACAAGGACCAGAACCCAAAGCTGCATGGAAGCTGCATGTGGACAGATCTTCATCCCAAAAGGGATCTAACGCAGGTATACAGCTCATCTCTCCTATAGGGAAGCTCTCAAGCAGTCCCTCTGTTTAGCATTACCCGCGTTGAACAATGAACCGAATACGAGGCCCAGCTCGCCGAGGTACGACTAGCAAAGTTCGTCAAGGCCAAGAAACTCGAAGTATTCTGTGACTCTCAGCTTGTCGTCAGTCAGTATAACGGCGAGTACGAAGCTCGAGACGACAGGATGACGGTGTATCTCAAGCTCGTACGTGAGGAAGCAGATACATTCGAAAGCTTCACGTTGTCCAAAGTACCGCGCAAGGAAAATTCAGCAGCGGATGCGTTAGCCGTGCTGGGTTCTGCATCACAGGAACCTCTCAGCTATATGATCCCAGTACAACCCCTAACGCAATCCAGCATTTCCGGTACATCACCCGGCCGGGACCTCGGCAGCCCTGGGATCGACCTTGCGCAGGCCCAAACCATGGCACTCCACGAGGACGACTTGGGGGAGGATCTAGAGGCCCACACCTTTGACGATCTTTGTGAAGGGGTTGACTGGTGGACAGCTATCAGAGGATACATCGCGGACGGCACAATACCAGAAGATAAATAGCAAGCGCGAAAACTAAAGCAACGAAGCGCCCGGTATTCACTGTTTGAAGATAAGTTGTATCGTAGAAGTGACACTAAGATCCTCTTATATTGCGTGCATGGCGACGAGGTTCGCCAGGTCCTCAAAGAATTCCATTCATGAGTCAATGGAAATCATGCAGGCGGAAGGTCACAAGCGCAGAAAATCAGAAATCAAGGCTACTACTGGCCAACTATGGAACAAGACTGTTTAGCTTACGCCTGAAAGTGCGAGAGGTGCCAAAGATACGACCCGGTAATCCATCAGCCGATCGAGCTAATGAAGTTAGTAGCGACACCATATCCATTCATGAGATGGGCAATGGATATAGTCGGTCCCTTACACAAATCGGATAAGAATCAGTATGTTTTGGTGATTACGGACTACTTTACGAAATGGGTTGAAGCCGAGGCATACGCAACGATAAAGGATTGGCAGGTGATAGATTTCTTGTGGAAGAATATCCTCTACCGACATGGCGTTCCTTACGCCAGTATGACGGACAACGGGACGCAATTCACCTCCAACGACTTCGAACATTTTTGCGCTGTATAAAACATCACGATCCAATACTCCACGCCTCAAAACCCACAAGGAAACGGCCAAGCTGAAGCGACCAACAGGAGAATCGTAGAGGGCCTCAAGAAGCAGTTAACGTCTAAAAAGGAGGGCTAAGCCTTCCAGCTCGATGGCGTATTATGGTCACACCGAACAACTCCATGACGAGGCACCCAGCAGTCGCCATATTCCTTAGTCTACGGAGTTGAAGCCATCATCCCCGCTGAAGTACGGGTTCCAACCTTATGACGATAGGTTCTCCCGGAATATGAGCGTACGAATGGCGAAATGTTACATAACAACCTCGACATCGTGGAGGAGCAACAGGACCTCGCTTTTGTTCGTCTCCAGGATTATCAGAACCAGCTGGCACGGTATTACAACAAAAACGTTAGCCCAAGAGCTTTTCGGGAGGGCGATTTAGTGTTACGACGAGTGGTGCAAAATACGTCGGAATACCGAGCTGGGAAGCTCGACGCCAATTGGGAAGGCCCGTACAGTGTAAGTCAGGTCGTCAAGCCAGGGATTTATGAGCTCCTTTGCATGGACGGCAAACAAGAACATTGCCCTTAGAGCTCGGTTAACCTAAAGAAGTATTACTATTGAACTTCAAAATAAAAACGTTGTTCCACGAACCTATCACTGTAATCGAACTATGAAATGACTTGATCCCTCCGGGGTACATAGGTAGCCCGACTATGGGTACAGTTGTTATATTTTAAAAATACCATTTTGACACAGAATCATTTTTAAAAGATTTCGTCTCAATTTTCCAAGCTTTTGCACGTCGGCGCCCTAGCTAGGCTGCCCGACCCAGTTGCGCATTTCTCATAAATGCATTGGTGAAACGACACCCCCATCGTGGAATAGCAACCTCTATATGGTTTTATCCCGATCTAGTATGAACTTAAGCATACTAAAGACAATCGGGCCACGCCCGCGAAAACACTTTTGAAATTTAAAAGTGTGGCACAGGGTAAACCAGCATCGAGCTACAATTAGACGCCTCGTTTACCAAAAGGTAAGTCGGAGTCCTTCTCCGCGCCTACAATCACCACTTCATAGAAGGGTGAAATGTTAGTCAAAAAGAACTAACAGAAGAGGGCCCTCGTATTCATTAAAAACAAAAACAACCTAGGTAAAGCAAAAAGGACTCTCCTCAACAAAATATCTAAGTCGAAGTCACCAGTCTTGAATGGTGTTCCATTGAGACATGTTCACCAGGCTTGGCGCGCTCTCTGGAACAGCGCCATTCAAGGTCAGTGGTGTTCCATTGAGTTGCACTCTCTGGAACAGTACCATTCAAGATCAATGGTGTTCCATTGAAACGTGTTAACCAGTCGTATGCAGCTGCGTTGGGTATTCTCAAAGTCAACACTGGGAAACTAGGCAAATAGTGGGTTGAAGAAAGGTATACAGTGAGTTTGTAAGAAAGGTTGCGCAGATTAAGTTGAAAACAGCAACACAAACGGAAACGAAAACGCAAAGCGCTAAACGAGATGACTTAAGCATAAAATAAAAAACCCCAAGGGCAAAGAGTTGCGGATTTAAAACCCTCCTAGGTAAACAAAGTTAAAAGTTGAGGCCCTCCCAGGCGTACAAGAAGAAAAGATATATAAAAAAGGAAACCATTCATTAAAAAGCCACAGACGATATACTCCTGATTCTTAGACAGCTCGGGGGCAAGACTAGGGGAGATGATCGTGGTGTTTGACCCCAACTGGTTAACTTGGAGAGCTGTGGAAACCGGATGGAGGTCGCTCGTAGCGGTAGGGATCTCTACGGTAGGCGCAGTTGAAGGACCGGGAGCGAGAGTCTGTAGGGCTGGGTTAGCGGCCATGGAGGTAACCTCCGCCTCCACGGAGGTAAAAGTCGATCTAGAAAGAATAGCCAAAGTAGATCCGCTAGAGCTCTCAGAGACTAGAGAGACCTGAAGGTCCTTCTCGAGGTTGAGCTCGACAACATCCATCTCGTTGAGTTCGGCTTGGAAGCTTTCGAGCACGTGGATCATTTTCTGCCCCTCGGCGTCCAAGCTAAGAACCTCCCCAGCCTTGAGCTTGACCAGCAACTTCACCAGACTCCGGGCCTGCGACTGGAGGAGAGCATTTTCCTAGATGAGCTTTAGATCCTTAACCGCTTCCTCGATTATTTCAAACCGATTCTTCTATTTGACCGCCGCCTATTTCCGATCTTTCTTGACTGCCTTCTGGGCTCCTCTTTCACCCCGCACCTTAAGCCTGGAGGTCTCTTTGGCGAACGACTTAGCAGCAGAGTTTGCCTTCTAGGCCAGCTCAGTCGCCCTCTTCTGAGACGCTTCCAGCTTTGCGGTTAACCTCTCCTCCTGTTTCTGAGCATCACCCCAAGCTATCTACAACTCATTGAACAGCTCGGTTTCCCTCCTTTTTAGCCTCCTCAAGACCAGCCTTCTACTAATCGATTCTCTCCTTGGCCTCTTCCTGAGTGACTCTTAGCTAGTCTTGGGCTTGGGATAGCGAGGACCTCAGCGCTATATCACTAGCCTCGAGCATGGAGACCTTTTTAACGAGTTCTTTTTTTTGAACTCGAAGTCCACGGCAATCTTGATAGCCTTGGAGCGTTGTCCCTGCTCAGCCTTCAGGTCGCGGTAATCCCTGTCTGCCGCCTTTTTTAACTCCTTCAATGCCACCTCATACTCCAGGCAGAGGCAGTTGGTCAAGCCCGCACCCTGGAACGAGAGAAGAAGGGGTTAAGACTAGGAAGCTTAGTCACTCGCGTCAAAATAATACCAACAACAGTTAGGAAACATTACCTCTATGTTGTGAGCACAAAGTTGTTGGTAGGTGGCGGAGGGCCCCTGGAGCCTCTCAGGGAGTGCCGGATCACCAGCAAGACGAATGCTCCGGCACAAAGCCTCAGCGGTGGCTTTGTCTTCAATAAGGGGAGAAAGCCCCGCAAATGTGAAATTGAAGGAATAGTCCCCCAACTTCTTTAGGGAGTCAGGTTGGGAGGAGAAGGTCAAGGACTTAGCATCCTTGGGAAATATTTTGTCTTTCGACCTCCTAGGTTCCGACCTTTGCAGATCGGATGATCTCTTCTCCTCCAACCTCGAATGGTCAGGGGACTTCCCGCCATCCGTCTTCTGCCTTTTTGCAGGTTCAGCAGGAGCAGAGTTGGTCCTTTTCTTCGAACCGGAGTCACGACTGCCAGATAGAGATGAGGGCAGATCTTTCTTGGCGGAAGCATCTTTGGAGGGCTGGAAAGAGGAGGCCTTGCACTTTCTGTTGACCAAGGAGTCCCTAACTTTGGAAGAAGCGGTGTCCTTCCCAGAAGTCGCTGAAGGGTCTGCTGCACCCCTAGGTGGAGGAGGCGCAGTCAGAGAGCTAGGTCCGCCAGAAGACTTCTCTGAGATACTCCCGGGGGATCGACCACTCTCACGGAGGTCGGCGAGCTGAATGTTGGAACGCCTTTCACTCTCCAGGAACGGACGACCTAAAAAGGTCGCCTACCAGCCTCAAGATTCCACAGTCTGCGTGTGGACCCATCAAAGCGTTCAGGGAGGGAGTTGGAGTCAGCAAGGACGTAAAAGTAGGCATGCTCCCAATTGTCGACCTTGCTATCCGGAAGTGTAACTAGTTGTGGGTGATCAGAGACGTAAAATTGCCCTGTTTTATTGGTGTTAGGTTTGAAGGAAGAAAGGCCTTCCAGTAGCTGGACACCCAATCTAACATTGGTCTCAGCTGCGACAACTAGAAGCCCTAGGATAGTTCTGATGCTTCCGACGGTCAATTGAGAGATAGCAATTTGACGGCGGCGGCAGTACAGTACCTGCGGGTCAGAGAGAGGAAAACAGAGATGACTACTAAGAAAGTAGGACTCGTAGACGCAGAAGTGACCCGGAGGGGATGTCCAGGGTCTTTCATCGGCAGTCGGAAGTTGAATGACCACCGTATCAAGAATCTCACACAACTCTCTTAGGGATTGTATGGATTTCGCAGTGCTCGTCGTAGGAGGAACGTCAAAGAAATTCGTCGCACCAGAAATAGCGATTGGGACTGCAGAGACAGCGGGAAGTTCTGCTTCATCTAGGAGGTCGTCGTCGTTGAGCAAGGCCCGTGGAATGTCGCCTCCCTAACTGGTTCCAGAGTTTGAGTGGTGAAAAGGCAGAGTAACGGGGGGCGAATCCGGAGAAGGCCTCTCTCCAGAAGACTCGGGGGTTTCCCTGACAACGGCGGAAGAGGAAGGAAAACGATTCGATGACCCTTTGCGGACAAGCGAGGCCTCAGGGTCCATTGTAGCCACTCGTAGAAGTAATCACGACAGAGGAAGAGGGAGAAAGATGCACAGAACCGAGAAAAATGGGTCGAAGGCAAAATAATGGAGGAAAATAAGAATCAGGAGGAAGAGATTTAAGCACTAACCTTTTTCGCAGAGGAAGCTAAAGCGTAGAGGGAGAAGGAAGTGAAAGGTCTCACCTTTTAAATGACACGTCTCTCGTCGATGACGTGGGCAGCGGAACTGTCGCAGTGGGACCCACGTCAAATCAATTCAAATCTTTTTGTGAGAAATCGGTCAGGTTATGGAAACCCGGTCTAAAAAGAGCCATTCAAATCGACATGAGTCAAATCAAAATCAAATCAAATCCATTTCCAAGCAAACTAAGGGAGGAAACCGAATCTTTGATTGAAAGCCTAAATATTCAAACATGATTTGATTCTCTCAAATTTCCAAACTTCACCAAAGAAACAGCTGCTTAAAAATCCAGCTCGACGGGTCTCTAATCAACTGCCCTTGGTGAGCTTTAGTGGAGGGGGAACTCTTGATGGAGGTGCTACCAAATTCAGTTTGAATAACCGAGATAGCGAACAGAGAGTCATCAATGGGCTGGCGAGGCCCATAACGGAATCAAAAGAAATATAAAGAAAGGTATGGACCGCAGGAGAAGATAAGGCCCAAGTCACCAAGAGTAGTCAACAAAGTCAACAAAATCGGAGTGCATTAAATGACATTGATGAGAGGAGATCCGGAGATTAGTGCCTAACGGCGACTACACATGCCGGAGGAGGATAAGAGGAGGAGGAAGAGCATCAAGAAGAGGACGAATTTTAGAAAACTCTCGGGACAGAAGCAAACTTTCATACTAATTTCATTAGTTCTAGCATTGTATTTCATTGTCTCATCAATACACTTAATCAAATTGTGACATCCTTTAACATTTCGTTACAAATTAAACACCTCGGTTCGGAGTTGAAAATTGAGATCCATCAAAAGTTATATTTTATCATTCATGAAAGTGGAGGAGATTGGGGAGGAGAAGAGGCCACGAAACCACTCCAGTTAGTGTTAGAGTCCGGCGGCGGGTAATCCATCAGCTCCATGGCCTTCCTCACAATGTCTTCCTGTTTTTTCCACTATTATCATTAGTACAATATGATTATATAATTATCAAAAAAATATACAGCATACAGTTTCTTCTTTATAAATAATTGTAAATAATTTTTCCGACAAAATATATATATATATATATTTATTTATTTAATTAGGGTAAGTGACATAAACATAGATATTCTGACGTTCTTGATTTTTTTTTTTGTCAACGCTTTTTGATAAATTAGTACTAGAATAGTTTAAACTTGTATAAATTTTAGCAAAAAAAGTAAAAAACTGCTATATTTCGGTATATTAAGTTTTTTGTCTACTTTAAAGTTCCTTTCTTGTAAATCATACGTAGTTTTTTTTTTTTATTACTTTAGAGTTTGATTAATCGTACGTAGTAGTATTTTTTTCCGGGGAGTGTGTAGAAAACTTTTTTTTCTACATCCAATATAATAAGTTCCTAAAAATCATTACCAAAAAAAAAAAGTTCCTAAAGATCATCATGTTTACCATAAATTTTCTAGAATTAGAAGAAACCGATAAAGGGAACAAATAAATACCTTGGAAGGAAATAGTTCAACTGTAGAGTAAGCTCTTGACAACTTTTCAGTTCGCAAGTTTCTCCCCATGGCTAAAAATATTGTCACAAACAAACAAATTATCAGTCATATATAAAATAAGATTCCAAGTATGTATGTGTATATATATATACAGCCAAAAAGCATAAGCTCTTAATAATATTGTATGATGTGTATTGTGTAAGTAAGAAGAAGTTAATACCAGTTGACAAGAAGATTGGTAGTAAAAGAGAGGAAACAAGAAGAAGTTTGAAGAAAAGAGATTGACCCATTGTTGTCTCTTTCAAGTTCTCTGTAAGACTTTATTTATATTAAACTTGTTATTATTATTTTAAAAATACATATTGTTAGTTATTAATCATTTTCTATTAAAATACTATTACTTTAATAAAGAGAAAAGAGAAACTTTAGTTTCAAGGATTTCCACTTTTCCTGGAAACTGCATCGGCTTCAGCTTCAGATCCAATGAAGAAAGATGGTTAACAAATCGCTTGTAATAATGAAATTAATTTTGTGTGATAGTGTGTTTGAGTTATTATTCAAAACTAATAAAACTTAATTATGGTTTAAATTGCGTGTTGATTGTTATGGATCAAAGTCGCACGTGTGGTTCCACGTCTAACCTCCATGACTCCACGTGATGTGAACTGGAGTCAAGCTCCTTATGTCTGCCACTACCAAAGAATTATATCAGTTTTTTTCTTCTGTAAAGCTATTTACCGCGTAAGCACTTCACTAAAATAATTTATAGAAACTAAATGAAATCTGCCAGATTTTCTAATAAAAGCAAAGACTTTCTGCATATTTAATTATTATAACCAGTCATTTGGTTGGTTCAGCACACATCCAATAAAAGTTATTATAATCGTTAAGTTAGGCACTTCATTAGGCTATCGTTAGTGAGTTTGGCAACTAGGGACTTCGGACTATGAAAATAAATTTGTTTTTCTTTTTGCGTTTAAATAAATAAAACGAAACAACAAAAACGTTCAACCCCAAATAATTAAATAAAAAAAAACAGAAAGTTTAGTCATTTTACTCAACTCTTTCTTATGCAGAAAAATTTCCATTACCGTGTTTATTTTATTTTTTCTTATAAAGCAGGGAGCAAGGTTTGGCTTAATTTTAATTGAGTATCATGTTGCCATTTTACTACAAGACAGCCGTCCATAAAAATTATAACACATAACAGGACAAATGAATCACTAAGTTGTATTCTTATAATATAAGCTTAAAATTAAGAGTAAGATAATGTTGAAGCATGTGATTATGTGAGGTATTTTATGAAAATCAGTGCCTTGCCAAAATTTCTAACATATGATTTTGACCCTCATTATTGTTTATGCTTTTGAATTGTAGACGGTGGATGTGGAACCCACCATACCCGCTTCGAAGCAAACCGATCCAAAAACCGGCTGAAGAACCAGGAGGTTAACGGGCCGTTGAGGCCACTAGGAGGAAATCGGCCCATCACGAAATGGGAACAAGGTCCATACAATTCAAACAAGGGAAACTAAAAACTGAAGAGCTAGCCTTTAAAGAGGAGGGTTAATACACATTAATGGGGCGGTTACAAGGTGAATGTAGGATAAAAGGAGAGGGAGAAGCTCAAGAAGGGGGATCGGATTCTTTTGGAAGGAACTTAGCTAATAGCCATTGTAATCATCACATTAAAAATCAATAAAGCCATAGTTTTTCCTCACATCTTATCTCAAATCAAATACCTTGTATTCTGTGTGGATTTCGGATCCAACAATTTGCGCTAGAAGGAGGGGGAATTCCGCTTCGCTACATCAAATTCCACGTAAGTCGGTGTGCGTTTTGTTTTTCTCTATCTCTTTTTCCTTTTTTTTGCTTTCAGGATAACATGTCTGGCGACAACGGAGCCGATGGACAAACCAGCCCGACTCTCCCTGGAATTCGTGACTGCGACAACGTCGATCTGATTGCCGGGATTCAGGAGCAAGAGCAGGTGCCCCCAACGTTCGATGATCAGGCGACATTGGACCAGGTCCCGGAAAACATGTGTGGTATCTTCGCCCTGCTGGTAGAACGGACTGCGAGACAAGAAGAGCAAGATCGACGGTCAAGCCAGCGGCTAGAAGAGCTAGCACAAGCCTAGACTGCTCAGCTCGCGAGGATAAACTCCATCGCCCCGATCTCCCCACGGGAACTCTGTGCTTTGGAAGCCCGTCCTGGCAACGGGGCGACCCCGCTGACCAGAGGTCGGGCGATCGGGACAAAGGCCAGCAAGACTCGGCTCTGGGAGGGATGTCTGCCCATGCGGACTCCGAGCTGTAAACGTTAAAGCAGACACTCGCCCAAGCACCGCCGAGATTCGGACTATGCAGTCCCAGATCCACAAGGCCACCAGCTCGGCACCAGAGGTTCACCGAGCCATTGAGGAAACTCAGCGAACGCCCTTCACAAGCCGAATCGTAGGAGCCACAATCCCGAGCATCAAACTCAAGATCGCGCCCTACGAGGGCAAAACAAATCCTCGATCTCACATGACCGCGTTCTGCATCGCAATGGGTCGGACCAAATTCAATGAAGCCGACAAAGACGCCGGATACTGCCAGCTCTTCGTCGAAAACCTTTCTGGAGCAGCTCTAAACTAGTTTTCCCGCCTGAAGGCGGACTCAATTGACAGTTCCAACGAGCTGTCAACTGCTTTTATCAAGCATTACTCGATGTTCATCGAGAAGGGCGCCTCGGATGCCAACCTCTGGATAATGACCCAGAAGAAAGACGAGTCCTTGCGATCGTTCCTGTCCAGGTTCAAAACGTTCATCTCTAATGTGGTCTTCAGTGATGAGGCAGGCATCGCGGCTCTACTGAATGCCCTTTGGTACAATTCCCGCCTTCGGGAGGACCTCATGCTCAACCGGTCTACCTCCTTGGAGGACGCGCTTCACCGCGCTTCAAGGTTTGTGGAGATAGAAGATGAAAAGAAGGCATACGCAGAAAAGAACGCCTCATTGTCAAAGACAACGTCCAAGGACAAACCCAAAGAGGAAAAGGATAACAAGGGATTCTCCAGCGGACACCGAGCTGAGGGGAGCAATTCCAAGCACAGGTTGTTCCAGATATCTAACCCCCAAGGATCAGAGCGAAGCTCGGGATCCAATTCCAACTACAAGTCCAGGTCCAACACCTGGACACGAAACGACGGGTCCAGAACCTCCGAGAAATTCTGTGAATTTCATAACACCTCGGGGCATACGATGGAGGAATGCTTTGGGTTCAAGCAGTATTTATTTAACAAGTACAGGGCGGAGAAGCTGGCTAGGAAGAATGAAGAGTGTGAGGGAGCGCGGCCTCATAACGACATGGAGCCACCAAAACGCGATCGGGACGCGAGGCACGCAGAGAAGGCAGAACCCCCAACAGCTCAGAAGCAAATCAATATGATTATGGGGCCAAGTCCTTTCTTCAATGACACGGTCCAGTTGATAAAGAGCTACAGCAGGCAGGCGAACTTGACCACCGACGATGTCCAAGCAGCAGTCAGAGAAGATACCGTCATAGAATTGTCGGAATGGACAACCCGGAGCGTTACGCGACCTCACAATGATGCCCTAATACTTGAGCTCATGATTGAGGATTGCGAAATAGCTCGGCTTTAATCGACTCGGGTAGCTCGGTAAACGTCCTCTACAAGGAGACACTCGACAAGATTGAGATCCCTGAGGAGCGTATAAAGAAATCGAAACAACCTCTAACCGCCTTCAACGGTGCTACTACAATGTCTATAGGGACGATCAAGCTCAACACTTTCATTGGCGGTGTGAGGATGGAGACCAAGTTCACAGTGGTAGAAGCCCCACACATATACAACGTAATATTGGGAACGCCATGGATACACTCAATGAGGGCAATACCATCAACCTACCATTAGTGCATCAAGTTCCCCACGGAGCACGGGGTGGTCATCGTCCATGGAAGCCAGCGGACGGCGAGATTGTGCTATGTTAACGAGAATAAGCTGCGTAGGTCCCAGGAACAATACACATTCTGAATCCGGGCACCGAAGTCAAGCCCGGAGGAAGCAGATCAAGTCGAACCGTCCAACCCTGAGCTCGGTACAATCAGGCAGGTGTGCATTGACCCGGGTAACCCCGACCATTGCGTAGGAGTCGAGGCGAATCTGGAGAAAGAAATTTTCAGGGAATTGGTAGCATTCCTCAAAGAAAACAAGCATACATTTGCTTGGACGAGAGACGACATGCCGGGAATAGGCCTGGACATTACTTTCCACGAGCTCAATGTGGATCCGACCTACAAGCTAGTTCGCCAAAAGAGGAGGAAGTTTGGCACGGAGAGAGCGGAGGCCGTCAATGTGGAAGTAGAGCGACTGCTCAAGACCGGTTCAATCATTGAAGTGAAGTACCCGGATTGGTTAACCAATCCGATGGTAGTCAAAAAGAAGAACGGCAAGTGGCGGGTTTGCGTGGATTTCACCGACCTCAACAAGGCATGCCCAAAGGACTGCTTCCCTCTCCCACACATAGATCGGTTGGTTGAAGCAATAGCTGGGAACCAGCTACTATTGTTCCTAGACGCCTTCTCCGGGTATAACCAAATACTCATGCACCCGGATGACAAAGAAAAGACGGCTTTTGTGACTGACCGGGGACTTTACTGCTACAAGGTGATGTCGTTCGGCCTCAAAAACGCTGGTGCAACATATCTAAGATTGGTAAACAAAATGTTTTCCGACCAGCTCGGCAAGACAATGGAAGTATACATCGATGACATGTTGGTCAAGTCGTTACGAGAGGACGATCATGTCGGCCACTTGCGCGAANTGCGAATGCTCTTCAGTCCTTAACAAATACGACATGAAGCTCAATCCGACCAAGTGCACCTTCGTCGTCACCTCAGGCGAGTTCCTAGGGTACCTGGTGACCCAGCGCGGAAAAGAGGCCAATCCTAAGCAGTTGTCAGCCATCATGAACATGAAGTCGCCTACCACAATGCGGGAGGTGCAGCGACTCACTGAACGCACAGCAGCCCCGAGCAGGTTCATTTCCCGCTCTACTGACAAGTGTCTCCCGTTCTACCAGAAGCTCCGCTCCAACAAGAAGTTTGAATGGGATGAGTCGTGTGAAGAGACGTTCACCCAGTTGAAGACGTACCTCACCACACCTCCGATATTGTCCACACCGGAAACTGGCAAAGTTTTATATCTTTATATTGCAGTATCCAGCGCGGTGGTCAGCGGAGTTTTGGTACGAGAAGAAAGCAACGAACAGAAGCCCATTTTCTACATTAGTAAGTCTCTGGTGGACACCGAGACCAGAAAGATGGTGACCGAAAAATTGGCACTGGTCGTGGTCACATCAGCACGGAAGCTCCGCCCGTACTTCCAGTCTCACTCCATAGCCGTATTGTCCAACCACCCGCTTCGCACCATACTTCACAGCCCAACGCATTCGAGGCGTCTAGATCGGTGGGCGATCGAACTTAGCGGATACGACATCGAGTACAAACCCCGAACTGCGCTGAAGTCGCAAGTCCTAGCGGATTTCATCGTTGAAATAACCCTAGAGCTGAACCCGGACACATAGGTTCCAGGTACCTGGACTCTGCATGTGGACGGCTCTTCCTCCACTAAGGGATCTGGCATTAGGGTACAACTTGTGTCGCCAACCGGTGAAACTATAGAGCAATCCTTCCGCCTCGCATTCCCGGCCTCCAACAACGAGGCAGAGTACGAAGCGTTGCTCGCGGGATTACCTCTGGCAAAGGCAGTTCACACAGCAAGGATTTGCGTCTACTGCGACTCCCAGCTCGTCGCAAACAAGTTCAATGGGGAGTACGAAGCTCGGGATGATCGCATGACCGCATATCTGAAGCTGGTGCAAACGGAGGCAGCAGGATTTGACGAGTTTTCCTTGACCAAGGTGCCACGAAAGGAAAACTCCGCCGTCGACGCGCTAGCCGCGTTGGCCTCCGCCTCTGCGGGTAGCCTGAGCCGCACAATTCCAGTCGAAACTCTGGCCAAATCAAGTATTAGCGAAATCCTGGCGGCACCGACCTCGGGAACTCCCAACGACCTATCAGACCTACCGCAGGCCATGGCCCTTCACGAGGACGACCTCGGGGACGACCCTGGCAGCGTCGCTCTCGAAGGAATTGGAGAGGGGGAAGACTGGCGCAAAGAGATAAGGAGCTACATCGCAGACGGGGATGTCCCACCTAACAAGTGGCAAGCTTGGAAGCTGAAGCAACGGAGCGCGCACTACACATTATTTGAAGACAAGATCTTCTGCCGAAGAGACACGGGCGTCTACCTGTATTACGTGCACGGCGACGAGGTCAAGAAAATAATCCAAGAAGTCCACTCATGCGTCAATGGGAACCACGTTGGCGGCAGGTCGCTAGCGCAAAAAATACGCAAGCAAGGCTATTATTGGCCGACCATGGAGCGCGACTGTCTAGCATATGCAAAGAAATGTGAACGGTGCCAGCGGCATGCCCCCATCATCCACCAGCCAACCGAGCTAATGAAGTCGGTTATGACACCATACCCGTTCATGCGATGGGCAATGGATATAGTCGGCCCGCTGCCCAAATCCGATAAAAAGCAATACCTTTTAGTCCTTACTGACTACTTCTCTAAATGGGTCGAGGCAGAAGCCTACGCAAAGATTAAGGATAAGCAAGTCATTGACTTCTTATGGAAAAACATCTTGTGCCGTCATGGCATCCCGCACGCGATTGTTACGGATAATGGCTCACAGTTCACCTCCAAGGACTTGAAGCATTTTTTCTCCGTTTACAAGATCGCTATCCAGTATTCAACGCCCCACAGTCCCCAAGGCAACGGTCAAGCCGAAGCAACGAACCGGCGCATTATCGAAGGCCTCAAGAAGCGATTGGCTACCAAAAAGGGAAGTTGGGCCTTCGAGCTGGACGGAGTCCTCTGGTCACATCGCACCACACCACGTCGCGGCACCCAGCAGTCTCCTTACTCCCTTCTGTATGGCGTTGAAGCAATGATTCCTTCCGAGGTACGAGTGCCCACACTCCACCAATAGCCCCTACAGCATCGCCAAAGCACTGCATCCCGGGGTGTACGAACTTCTTCGCATGGATGGCACGCTGGAGCCTCGTCCATGGAGCTCGGTGAACTTGAAGACATACTACAGTTAAACTCCATATCGGCTTCTTGCAAAAAAAAAACAAGCCCTTTGGGCCTCAATGTAATTGAACTACGGAAAGGCTTG
>OVAN01000635.1:19994-54061 GCA_900406275.1 Anastatica hierochuntica
CTTGATCCCTCCGGGGTACGTAGGCAACCCATTACGGGTACAACTGTTATATAAAAAACAAACATTCTTTGACTTATTCGCCCTTTGACTCATTTATACTCAAGGAAGCTCGGTCGTGTCGGCTCCCTGGCCAGGTTCTCCGACCTCCGAGTTAGTTGCGCGCTTCTCACAAGTTCCTAGGTGAAACGACACCATGGATGTGGAAAGGCAGCCTTTCGTACGGTTCCTCACATCCCGGTACGACTTAAGCATACCTTTATAGGAAAGCCGGACCACGTCTGCAAGACACTCGGAAACCAGAATCTCTCTTTTATTGAAGATTCTCCCCTCTACTTAGGTAAGAGGCCTTGAGTGTGGCATGGGGTAAGCCAGTAGCACGCTGCGCCCAAACGCCAAGTCCTAAAACAGGGTAAGCCGGGGACATTTTTCGCGCCTATGTTCGCTGCTAAAGATAAGAGCGAACTCGATGAGAGGGCCCTCGCGTTCCGCAAGTCGCAGAACTTGTGATGGGGAGCAACATTCCCTTTTTTGACGACTTTCTCCCTTTAACACGTCGTTGCATCGAAAACCCAAAAGAAAAAACAACAACTAGGGATCGAGATGTAAACAAGCAAAACAAATCATGAGCACTTGGGCATCAATACGATGCTTTCGTGCTTAAGCATCAACAGGATGGTTTCGTGTGCTTGGACACTTAAGCATCAACAAGATGCTTTCGTGTGCTTGAACACTTAAGCACTGACGAGATGCTTTCGAGTGCTTGGATACTCAAGCATCAGTAAAATGCTTTTGCGTGCTTGAACACTTAAGCATCAGCAAGAGGCTCTCGTATGCTTACACATTTGAACATGTGCTTGAAAACCTGAGCCTTAGCAAGTTCCCCTCGTGAAGATCTCGGGACTTAGGCAAAATGCCTATTTTCCAGAGAGCATTGCGCAAGCTTGAACAAAGAATCAACTAGGGCTACGGCCTACTGGCCAACCCACGAGAGGAGGCTGGATGGTTCGACTTTGGACAGGGGAAAAGGAAGTCTTAACTTAAACTTAGAAGAAATTGGATAAAAGCCCTCCCGGGCACCAAAGAGTCAAGGTTCAAAGTAAAAGAAAAGCAGAGCTACTAACGGAAGCTATTAAAAACTTAAAACAAATTACAAAGAGAGATATTAAGGCCACAAGTGGCCTATTCTTGGGCTCCTTCGCGATCTTGGGCGAGCTCGGAGGCAACACTTGGGGAGATGACGGTAGCGTTAGACCCCAACTGATCAATCTGGAGGATCGGAGGGGCAGGAGGAGCATCATCAACGGCAGCGGGCTCCTCAGAAGGGGCCAAGGTCGAGGCAGCTGGGACCATGGAGAGCTTGGGAGGACCAGCGACTATAGAGGAAACCTCTACCTCAGCGAGAGCAGGGGTAGGAGCCAGGAGGACAGCCAGGGAAGACCCTTCGGAGCTGTCTAACACCGGGGAAACCCGGAGGTCCTTAGCGAGATTTAGCTGAATAATGTCCATCTCATTGAGCTCATCGGCAAAGTCTTTAAGGGTTGCCGCCATAACCTCCCTCTCAGCATTAAGGTCGGGCTCATTCCCTTGGGCCTTACTCTCCATGATTTTATCAATAAACTCAGCTCGGGCATGGGCTTGAGATTGCATAAGAGCGTTCTCCTGCACAAGTTTGGCGTCCTCAATAGCCCACTCAATCTTCAGAAAGCGGGCCTTGTACTTAGCGGCAGCCTCCTTCCTACCCTTCTTGGAGGCCTTCCGAGCTGCCCTGTCGATTTTCGCTTTAAGGCGGGAGACTGCTTCCTCATGAGCCTTAGCAGCACAATCGTGATGCCATGACAGGTCGGAGAACTTCTTCTCCGATGCCTCCAGCTTGGCATCCGTCCTTTCCTCCTCCTTTTGGGCCTCACTGCGGGCTTCCTGCAGCTCGTTGAAGAGGTCGTCAGCATTAGTCTTGGCCTCAGCCAAGCGCCTCTCCATCACTTCAATCTTCTTCTGGGCTTGTTCCTTAGAAGCCTTGAGCTCCCTAAGGGCCTGAGACCACGATGCTTCGAGAGCCTCGTTCTTGACCTCCACTTCAGCGACTTTTCGGGCCATGTCCTTTCGACTCGAAGTCCTTCTCATTGGCCATCTTGACCGCCTTGCTACGCATGCCCCTCTCAACAGTGAGGGCGTGGCTGTCCTGGTACCACAAAGACTTCATGCGGGCTAGCTCAGCCTCGTACTCCAACCGAAGGCGGTTAAAGAAGCCCATTCCCTGAGGACAAAAAGTCAGGAGTTAGAAAGGAGAAATCAAACTGAGGAATGTGGGTTCCAAGAAGGCTACGTCAATGTAACGGACACAGAACTCCTGATAGGAGTCTATCTGCAGTTGGAACTTCCTTGGAGGGGTCGGGCTGTTAGGGAACTGAACACCCTCACAGAACTTCGCGGCGGCCTCCCTCCTGTGTCCAAGGGAGGAGGATTCAGGTCGGTCAAGCTTCAGGGAGAGGCCGGTGTCCTGAGGTTGGGAGGAGAGGGTCGCGGGCTCTGAGCTCGCGGGAAGCCATTTGTCTTTCAGCTTCCTAGGTTCTGACCTCGGTGGGTCAGGAGACCTCCTCTCCTCCGACCTCCGGCGGTCAGAGGGACCTCTCTCACCAGACCTGCTCCGGCTAGAGGTCCTCCCCTGCTCAGTACGTTGCCTCTTTGAGGAGTTAACGGAGGGGGAGGAGGCGCGCTTCTTGGAAGAAGAATCGCGAGCTCGCGAGTCCTCTCTGCCCGAGCTCCCAATGGGCTTTTCCTTTCTCTTCTTGGCGGCCTCGCTGACCGTAGCAAGAAACGCCTCACGGCTTGAGGGCGGGGCAGCAGCGGGAACCTTCGCCGGAGGGGGAGGCATTAAGCCGGCAGCAGCAGCAGAGTTCACGGGAGCCTTCTCAGGGGCAGGGGTCCTCTCCCCGCCCTTGGAAGGGCCAGGGGCTTGAGTATCAAGGCAACCCTCCTTCAGAAGCTGCTCCTTCTCGGCCCAGAGTCAGTCCTCTTCCTCCTTCCTGGACCTTTCTTTGGCAGCTGCTTTCTCCTCCTCAGCTTTTTGGGCGGCAGCTTTCTCTTTTTTCAGCCTTCTTGCGACGAGCTTCCGCAGCTCGCTGCTCCAGGCTTGGGATAACAACAGAGGGGCGCACCATCTCAGAATGGGATAACTGAAGTCGGGGAGGAGAAGGGGGTGAAGGTTTGTCTGCCCTGGCTGCAACGACCCTGGCAAAAGCTCTAGCAATACGGTCGGGGGTGAAGAATGCCCAGGATCTGTTAGGAGCCCGCTTCAGAGATGCTATCACTTCCTGAAAGTCAACCCGAAGAGAAGGCTTCGTACGTATAGGAGCAACTGCAAAATAGGGAAACGGAAACAAGTTAGAAAAGACAGTGATAGGTAAATCGGATCAAACAGCGACATGAAATAGGTCGACTACCAGGGTCTAGGTTCCACATCCGGTGGGTGGAACCAACGAACTGCTCAGGCAGGGAGTTGATGCCGGCCAGGACATAGAAGTACGCCTGCTCCCAGAGATCGTTCTTGGTCTCAGGGAACGCCACCAGCTGTGGGCGACCTGAGACATAGTAGTGCTCGTCTTAGTAAAAGCCTTGAAATTGGTAAGGATCTCCAATAATTGGACTCCTAGCTCCACATCTCTCTCTGCGGCGATGACAATCAAGCCCAGAATTTTCCTGACAGTTCCTGCCGTCAATTGGGAAAAAGCGACGGTCCGACGCCGGCAATACAAGACAAAGAGCTTCGGCAAGGGGAAGAAGAGATGGCTCTTGAGGAAATAGGACTCATACAAGCAGAAAAAGCCTTCAGGAGGGGTCCAGGGCCTCTCTGAAGGGGTAGGAAGCTGAATGAACACTGAATCCGAAATCTTACACTTCTCTCTCAGAGAGTTAATTGATTTGGGTGTACTGGTGGACGGCATGGCGTTGAAGAAGGCGGTGGCGGGAGCGATGGTTAATGGCACCGCCGGAATAACCGCTGGAGCCGCACGAGCAGGATCGGCCATCTCCAATTCACCCTCTCCTTCTCTCAAATAAGTGAGAAAGGGGAGAATTCCTCCGTCTCCCCGGGGTCAGGGCGATGGACGGGAAGGTCAACCGGAGAAGAAGAAGAAAGGGGCCTTTCAGCGGAGGGCCCCCGCGTGTCTCTGACCATTAGCGACGGAGACGAAGGGCCTTGCCCAGATGAGGAGGCGGCTGTGGAAATGGAGGCGTGCTTCGAGGGTTTCTTTCTAACCAGGCGGCAACAGAATCCATGGAGCTCTCGGCAGAACGGAGAAGACACGGAGGAACAGAGGTTGCGAGAGACGGATTGCAGAGGAAAATACGAAAATCACAAGATAAAAACAAGCGGATAAGGAGAATAGAGAAAATGGAACAAACCTTTTCTTTTTCTTCAAAGGGGAAGTCGAATCGCAATGAGGAGGGAAGATAAAAGGTCCCACCTTTTCAATGACACGTCTCGAAGGCGTGATGACATGGGCGGCGGAATAGACGCGACTGGGGCCCATGAAGCAAATCAAATCTTTTTCAAATCTTGTCAAAGAAGATCTTTAAATCAATTAGCGGTTCATTTAAGGCAACTAAGATCGGTTAACTACGAACCAGGATCAATCACAGATACATTTGCCTTAAGGAAAGCTGATCACGAAATCCCAACCACGGGATCCCCGACTAAGCTTCCTAAAGCCCAGCTTCAGGGGGGGCTATTGGTGGAGGTGGAACCCACCATACCCGGTTCGAAGCAAATCGATCCAAGAACCGGCTGAAGAACCAAGAGGCTAACGGGCCGTTGAGGCCACTAGGAGGAAATCGGCCCATCACGAAATGGGAACAAGGCCCATACAATTCAAACAAGGGAAAATAAAAACTGAAGAGCTAGCCTCTAAGGAAGAGGGTTAATGCACATTAATGAGGCGGTTACAAGGTGAATGGAGGATAAAAGGAGAGGGAGAAGCTCAAGAAGGGGGATCGGATTCTTTTGGAAGGAACTTAGCTAATAGCCATTGTAATCATCACATTAAAAATCAATAAAGCCATAGTTTTTCTTTATATCTTATCTCAAATCAAATACCCCGTATTCTGTGTGGATTTCGGATCCAACAGTAGATTTGGATCATAACAGAGTGGACAAGACAAGAAAACAAAACAAGTCAACGTTTTCACCATGGTGATCCTAAACTTCAAATAGTAACATATGGATTCCTCCATTTAAGTGGTTCTCACTTCTTATTGTTCATGTTATTAACTAACAACATTTTAACAATGTTTTCAAGGATGTCAGTCCATCTTATCCGATCCATTTTCACCAAAAAAAAGTTATCAAGATGCAAATCATAAAAATTTTGTTACTACTTACACTGAATTGCCACTTCTTGATGTCTCAGTTTGATCAGCTTTACAACATATTTGTGTCCATAGCCGAAACTGGACTTGAATTTGGGTTTGGGCTTGGGCTTTTTCAATGGTTTACTCATAACTACAAATCAAACTAATAATTTAAAGATATACTAGGTAACTGGTCCGTACCCTGTGCGGACATAAAGACACTTATAATTTTTGTATATATTTTCTTTAACTATCAAAAAGATTTGACATTATTCCATTGTTATTTGTTATGTTATTGGTAAACTTTAAATGTTTGTTTTTGTTCTATTTCTTAACTATATCTTAATATTAGAGATGCACAACTTATCATATTAAAACGTTTTGAAGATCTAGCTTCCGGAACATAAAAAAATTTATTACATATTTATACTATTATTAAATACGAAGTCCAAAACTGACGTGTTGCTCAAGAGAGTTTGTGGCATGTCGTTGCGAGAGTTCTTCTCGATTTTCTTAAAAATGCAAAAAAATGATGAGAAATATATGTGTCACGGTCTCGGATATCTGTTATAATGTGGTGTCATAGGATTTATTCATTTGCCTTCCTAACTTATTTAGGAAAATTTTAACTGTAGTCAAAACAACGTAATTGTCTTTTAAAATAATTAAAAAAAATATGTCCAATCAAAAACTTCACTCAAAATTACGTAATTATCTTTAAAATTCATCTAACATGGTGTGGCCAATCAAAAACTTCTAGATCGACTCAAACACCTCTAGATCGATCTTCTCATTTATTATGTTCTAATTTTTCGTTATCTTTAAGAATTGGTAAACACTATTTATCCGAAAAGGTAAACCCTACATCGGTCATCTCCTTATATAAATGTATGAGCCCTCATTTTTTTGTCTTGTGAAAAGCTTCGTGTCATTCCCTATAGAAAAGTTTGTGTCATTAATTCGTTTAGTGTTTATTGGTGAACCATAACATTCTTTGTCTTTTCATTTGTGTTCTAATATTTCAAAAACCGTCTCTGTATGATTAGCTTATCTTCAATAAAATGATTAACATGTTTTTGATATTTATTTAAATTACCCTATTTATAGTTTTAAAGATGTTCATATGTTTGTCGCATTTGTTGTACAAGAATTTTATAAGTTACGATTCTTTCAGAGATAATAACAACTACTATACTAATATATTTACGTAATTATGGTAATCTAACTTTTCAACAGAACTAATAGATTTAACTATTTTTATTGGATCCAAATATGTTAGATTTAATACTATATAGTTAAGATTTATGTTTATGAAAATTTTAAATAACTTGCATTTTCTGGTAAATGTTCGTTTAACAACTCTAAATCCGAGATTATACAATTCTAATAGCTCATGTATTTGATTTTTCATTATTAATAAAATCAATATTTAACATATAATAAGAAAACAAAAAAATTGGAAAAATGGATTTTTGTGTAAATTTAAAACTCATATAACATAGCGTAATAAGGAAGTCCACAAGATTTTTTGGTGAGCATATCGAAAAGTTTAAATTTTTAATGTAACAGTGATTTCATAAACCATTGAGATTCTTTATTTTATTTTAAAATGATCTATTAAATCCAATCTAGGATTATACAAAACATGAGTTGAATTCCATTTGTGCTAAAAAAGTTGTACAATTACCTGCAAATCGAGATAGATATTGGCTTTAATTGCCTCAATATTTTGTTTTACAAATAAAAAGTTTTGATTGATGTCAAAAAACTAAAATAAAATTTTTAATTTGTAGTAAGCTCTACAAAATTTTAAAACATAATAAAAATAATACAAAAACTACATGTTATATTTTTTTTATCTATCCACTCTTCTAGAAGCAAATCTAATCCAATAAATTATCGTGTTAGACATGTTAACCATAATATAATCATGTACTTGGTTCACATAATCTTCTTACAGAGTTAAAATGAATACTGTTATATAAAATATAACATCTTATTAATTCTTGTCAAGACGTTACTAAACTTAAAAAATGTACAAAAACTTATGTTGATCACTTAACTTAATCGCAAATTTAGTATTATTCTCTTTGGCTTTGATCAATTTTTGTCAAGAAAACTAAAGTTAACTATTAGTAACAATATAAATATATATTTTCAAAATATGATTTATTTATTTTTAGTATATTTTCCAAATTAGTAATAAGAGAAATATTATTTCGATATTATTCAAATTTTACAAGTACCTTAATAAATTTGTGTACTACTTTTATTTCTAGTTTCGACATCAATTTTTGGATATGTGATTTATATTTAAAAAAGGTGTGTGTCCGTTATCTAATTAAAAATGATTAAACTTAATTAGCTAATGAATCTTTGTCCATTAATCTAGACTTGTACATTCAAGTTTAACAAAATTTCGAGTATGATTTGTTTTACACAAAAAATCAATTTCTATTAAATGTATTTACCTTATACACATATTGACCACTTTAAACTCAATCTTGTGCATATATTGACCGTTTTAAAATATTTACCTTATTAGGATACATTAAAATCAGTCATTTAAAATTTTCTATATATAAATTTAAATATTTCTACAGAAAATTAATATATCTTTTATTTTTTATTTAGATGGTGCAAAAAGCTCTCTTCCTATTAAAAAATTAATATTATTTTTTACTTTTTATTTAAACGGTGTAAATAATATATCCTCCTATTTAACATATATTATTTAAAATTTTGATAATTTTTTGTTTTAAAATAACTAAAAACATTTAATAATTTATCCTCATCACAAATCAATAGAATAAAAATTATGTATATTACATCAAATTGACGAAGAATACATAATTCTCGACTTTTTGATAAAATAATTACTCGACTTATTCTTTTGTACTAATAATAATTATTATTATTTAAAAATTTATGTACAACTGAGATGTAAATTTTTTGTTATTTCTACATTAGTGTATCTATCGATTGTGATCAATAGAACATAAACAATATTCTTCATACATATACCATCATTGCGTAACGAAGTTCATTCCAAAAAAATCTTTTGTTTTATAACAAAGAAAAAAAACTATGATATATTATATTGCTCTTAATGACCAAAATTATGTGTAATTTTATTTGAATAATAAAAAAAGCAGCAATAATCAAGTCCTAACAACACTACATACAAACATTGAATTTGTGGTGTTGTAAAAGGAAAAAAGGAAAACTTGGTTTTTTATGTTTTTTTATCTTGGCTTCGAGTCGTTTTCTTTGTTACGAAATGCAGAAAGTGAGATGAATGATCTCTTAAAGTCACCTTCTTTCACCTTGAAACTCCTTTGATGAATCGAGTTGTTTGAAGCTTTCAAAATACAAAACACAAAGATGTGATTGGAGAGGACTTTCATGAAACCAATTAAAAAAAGAACCGCCAAAAAAAAAGAAGATGAAAACGTTAAAAAAGATTTATTAATACTTTGATAATCTTCAAAATGCTGATTTTGAGTACATGTCGTTCTTGATTTACTTAATTAATAAAATTAGTATATATTTTAAAAATGGGGCGACTTTATATTCCCACACCCACTATATATCTTCAGCGTATATCACCCTCTACATTCAAGCACTTTATTTTACAATTTGTTATAGTTTCACCATCTAAATAACTACACAAACTTAGTTAATTTATTTTAATTTCAACATTGTGTAGTTAACAAGTAATTGCAGCTAAATAACCAATAATTGGCGTTTAAAATTTTGCGTTTGCGAGTCTCGAAAAAAAAATGACACACATCAGTTTTGAAATACTCTAAACGAGTTAGAGATTCTTAATTATCTTTGTCATCTTCGTAACCCTCAACTCTCGAAATTAGGAAAAAAAATGTGTTATGGGTTTATCATCTGTAAGAGACTAAAATCACGATAAGAAGAGTGTTTTAGCTTAGATAAATCGAAGCTTTTGGCTCATCTCAGTTCAATCAAAAATGGCGTAAGTATTCTCTACAGCGTTTTTTCGAGATTAAGATTTTATCTTGATTTGTGAAATTCATTAAGAGATTTTACACATTATCGTTTCTAGGAGCAAAAGGAAAGGTGATATGCGTGACGAACCGTTTGAGAACGAAGCTGTTGACACTAAAAGAGAAAAGGGAAACGATGGAGTTAACGATGAAAACAGAACAGTTAGCGAAGACAAAGAAGATGTCATAGAGCTATTTGAGTGTGAGGTAAAAGAGTCTGTGGATTGTTTTGTCGATGAGCCATATATGGGACGTAGAGAAATGTCAGATAACTCTGATGAAGATGAGGATCTATTGGCTACAAGACAGAGAAGACTCCGAAGAGAAAGTGATGATAGAATAGGATTAGGGAAATCGTTTATAAATGGATTGGAGTTCAAAGAGGCAGTATTAGACTACGCATTAAGCAATGGAAATAATGTGAAGCAATCAAGATGGGAGAAGACCAAACTGGAATTCATTTGTGGGATTGGTGGAAAATGTAAATGGTGGGTGTATTGCTCATGGGATGAGCCTTCAAAATTATGGTTGGTGAAGACAACATACCCGTGGCACAGTTGCACTCCAAATGGAAAATGCAAGATGTTGAAAAGTCCAGTGATTGCGAGGTTGTTAATGGAAAAGATTCGGATCAAACCTAATTTCATGCCACTTGAGATTCAAGAATACATCAAGGACAAGTGGAAGTTAGTGAGTTCCGGAGAACAATGTCGGAGAGGGAGAACACTTGTCTAAGGATGCTTGATAAGGAGTATGCAGAACAATTTGCTCACATCCGTGGGTACACCGAAGAGATCATGCTTTTAAATCCTGGATCAACTGTAATAGTTGACACAATTCCTAATTCTAAAGGTGAGGGTTTTTTTCAACGGTTCTATGTGTGCTTTGAGAACATCCGTAGTTGTTAGAGTGGAAGTTGCAGGCCAGTAATTGGACTTGATGGGACATTTCTGAAGGTAGCTGTCAAAGGTTGTTTGCTAACTGCAGTCGGCCATGATGCAAATAATCAAATTTATCCATTGGCTTGGCTGTTTTTCAGGCCGAGAATGGTCCAAACTGGTTGTGGTTTATTAAGCGTCTCAAGGCAGATTTCAATTTGAAAGATGGTTCCTCGTTTGTTATCCTCTCTGATAGATCTAAGGGACTACGAAGTGCAGTGAAACAAGAACTACCACAAGCTGAGCATAGGAAGTGTGTTAAACACATCATAGAGAATCTAAAGAAAAACCAAGCTGGTAAAGATCTTCTGAAACCATTGATTTGGAGTCTTGCTTGGAGCTATCATCCAAAAGAGTATGAGGAGAATCTTCTGAAGATAAGAGAGTACAATGTCTTTGTACAATGATGTGATGAAAGAGGACCCAAAGACCTGGACTCTAGCATTTTATAGGACTGGCAGTTTTTGTGAGAAGGTTGATAACAACTCTACAGAGTCTTTCAACTCTTCAATAACCAGAGTTAAGGCAATAGTTCCAATGCTTGAGACTATTAAGAGACAAGCTATGCAAAGAATAGCTAAGAGGAACAAGAAATCCAGTAACCATCAAGGAAGATACTCTGAGTATGTTGAGAATATTCTTGCGGTTGAGAAGAACGATGCTGACAAATGTGTTACATATTCATCTAGCCATGGTATGTATGAAGTTGTTTTAGATGGTAACTCATATCAAGTTAACCTGCCGAAAGGAACTTGTTCTTGTTGTAAGTGGAAAATTTCTGGAATCCCATGTGAACATGCTTACGGAGCTACTATAGATACGCATAAAGATGTTGAAAACTATGTTTCTGGGTTCTTCTCAACTGACTTTTGGCGTTATAACTATGAATCAAACATCATCTCACTTAGAGGTCCTCGTTTTTGGATGAAATCCACTTATCGTTTGGTTGTAGCACCGGAAGAGCCACAACTACCTGGGAGAAAGAAGACAATTAAAAAAAAATCGTACCCACGTATCAAGGACAAACATGAGTCAGCGAAGAAAAAAGCAAAACAAACACTTGGTAGAGGAGGAAGAATCGTACATTGCTCTTCATGTAAAGGAGAAGGACATAATGCAACTGGATGCAAGAAGTTTCCCAAGACAAAAAAAAAAAGAAAGGATCTTCTCTTGAGGTATGCCATAGTGTTTTTTATGAAGTCATCTGGTCTTCTTATGATGAACTAATATGGTCCTTCTTGTTGTATACTAACAATGTCTTTATTGTGTTTCTTGTTTTGTGTTAATTATTTTGTAGAAAGGTAGGACTTCAACACAAGAAGTAGTGGTGCTCACCGAGCCAACTCAATCAACACAGTGAAGCCATGACATGTAGTTATAGGTCGTAAGCACTATCTGAGTTTTTTTTTTTCAGATTTACTTTTTTTACGGCTTTCTGCATGTTTACAAAGTATTTTATTTTTGTTAAATGGTTCCATCGAACTGGTTCTGCCAAGTACTTTGACTTTTTTAAATTATTCATGATTTATGTTTTGTGTTTTATATTGAGTATTTTGAAAAGCACAACAGATGCAACATGAAACCATGTGACCCAAATAGCTTTCTCTGCAACTACTTTATTGTAACAGTAACTAAGAAAAAAAATCTAATAAGAATCTAAAAAAGCTACCTGCAACTACTCTATGCCTATTCTCTTTATCAAAAACTTATATCTTTATACCTTTCTAATTCTATAGTAAGAAGTTATTTCTCTCAATATTCATCAATGAATTTTCAGTGACTATATAGTCAACATATTCACTCGTGGTCCAACACTTGAGTCAATGAATCAAAAACAAACAAAGGAACCAAACCAAAAATCGTTCATTTGACTAAATCTCTTAGATTATGAACACAAACAATACACAGACTGAACACAAACAAGTTCCAAACCTGTAATACCACGATATGATTCCTAACCCAACCAAAGCAACACAAATCATCTTTAAAGTCATATCCGAAGCAAATTTTCTCATTTCTTTCTTTGATGCCATAAGCTCTTCTTCAATCTTCTCAAGCATATTTCTCTTCAATTCTTCTTCCATTTTCTCGATCGATATCAAATGTTGAAGTATCTTCTTCCATTTTCCGAAGCAAATGTCGATCGATATCAATTCTTCTTCCATTTTCCTTCAACGCAATTCTGCATCCGTAGACGGTAAGGGCATCTCCATTAGGGGTTCTAATGGAAGGATTCACGCCAAAATCAATAAAAAAAAAATAAAACACAAATCCCGAGGAATCCGTACTCTCTCGAGCTCCTCCGAACTCCTCCGAATGAACCCGAATCATAAGAGGTTCGCCACGTGGCGACACCCCATTGATCTGATTTTCTTTTTTCTTTTTTTTTGTTTTAAAACGGAAAAATCAATTTATTTCTTTTTTGGTGAACCCTATAGAGGTTCACCAATGGGGATGCCCTAAAGATTCTCGTCGGTCTACGAGGTGAAGTGATAACGCACTCCCCACACCAGCATCGAGTCGGAACGTGATAATCTATTGATTTGCAGGGAGGCCACATGAATGACCCCAAATCAATTGTCTTTCTCCAAGAACCCTAATTTGCCTTTTTCCAAAAGACCCCAAATCGATTCATTTTTATTAAAAGGGTATTGAGTCGAGTCTGATTAAAAGAATATGATTAGAATGTGGGTTTTTTTTCCGAACGGAAAACGCAAAATCTTAAACGCGATTTATTGGTTATTTAGCCGCAGTTAAGTTACTGGTTAACTACACAATGTTGAAATTAAAATAGATTAACTAAGTTTGTGTAGTTATTTAGATGGTGAAACTTTAACAGATTGTAAAATAAAGCGCTTGAATGTGAGGGTGATATAAGCTGAAGATATATATTGGGTGTGGGAATATAAAGTCACCCCTTTAAAAATTTATATATAAACTTTTAAAATATAGACATTTCACCATATGCAGAATATATAAAGTCACCTTTTTAAAAGTTTTGGTTGACTAAAATAACCTCGAGTATTTTACCAGATGCAGAACATTGACGTCAAACACGAAACGCTTTCACGTCTATGCTCCAATTAATCCATAGAAACAATTTTAGATTTTTGATAAATCAATTTTTAGCAAAGATATTGGAGATAACAGAAATGTGTAATATAACATAAACATGTTTCATAGCATACAAATTTATACGAAAAAAATATTGTGAGACAAGGTGACATTAAATTGTTATTTTCCTTAATAATTTTTAACGTAATATCAACTTTCCATATATACGATCCGACTATGTTTAATTTTGTATAGAGTAATTAACAAGTTTTATATATATGGACCAAATATAATTTAAGAATGGAAATTTTCTTTTGTATGTAGAAATTTTAAATTGTCATGGAAGACTTTCCTTTGTATGTATATTTTTTTATTTTTATATATTTTATTTTTAAGAATATATAACTATATACATTCTTTTGAAATATATAACAAAATATGAGAATTAAAAATTCCAATTAAAAGTAATTTTTCTAGTCTAGTAATCCAATTAAAAATATATAAATCTAAAGAAAATAATGTATAATAAATTTAAATATGTTAAATTGGTCTACAAATTAATATATCCTACATAAAAATATATATATAAACACATAACACTCATAAAAAAATTTGTTTAGACTTATTTTATTATAATTTTTAAAGATTTGTCGTAAATTTATTATATATTTTATAACATCTAATTGACCATTTGAAACAAAAAAATTTATTACATTTTTTAAGATATTGTCTATTACATTTTCGATTTTCATATGATATATATTTTTGATTTTAATATGACATAATAAAGAATTTAACATATAATTTAACTAATTGAAAATGTATAATGTTTTTTTATGTGATCATATAAACAATTTAACTTTTGCTTCCACCTCACAGAACAAGGGTTCGAACCCTGCACCTGCCTCTAATGAAAGGAACTGCTTGCCACTAGGCTAGATGACAAAAAAAAACAATTTAACCTATACTTTTTACTTTTTAATATGCCCTAATAAATAGAGCATTCGATTTTTGATTTTTTGTTTATCATTAATAGATATTTTTGGCAATAGAAACTAATTGGTTCACGGTTTACTATTCCTTAATTTGATCGAATTAAATAAATCTAAAATTAAAGAAAATTCTAATCTTAACAATCAATCAAATTATAACGTTTAATTTTAGAATGAAAGTATGAGCGGCACATGTACAAATTCAATAAAAGAAGTTCTTTTTTAATATCCCCTATACATTAATTAGGAGGTTAGTTTAACATATGTCATCATAAAAATCACTTTCAACATTGAAATTATGACATGGCAATTTAGAGAATATTGATTGGTTTGTATTAATTCATTATTTAAATTATTGTTTATGCCAATAAGAGATGTTAATAAGAAATAATATGGATTTTTTTTTCTAACATACACTAACTTAGATTTTTTTAAAAATATACCACAAATTCTCACAATAAATTTAAAAATTAAACTTTTGAGTTTTGGTTTATTGTTTTGATGTTGAAAATTAGAATCAAATTAAAATAGTTGAAGATAATGTTCAAATATATTTCACTTATATATAAATAATGCATTTCTAAAAATAAATTTGAATATTATTCATAAAAATTTAGATACAACATAGATTTATAATGATCTCCATGCTCAAATTACAATCCAAAATAAGTGACAATTTTCAAAAAAGTATTACTAAATTTATTCTTTTATTTAAAATAATCATTATGAAAATAATTTGTTAGCTTATCAACCATAATTTCTAAGAGTTTACAAACTGATCATCATATATATAATAGTTTAGTATAAGGATATGTCAGAAAAGAGCAAAAAAGAAAGAAAAAAAACGTAAGAAAATGTAATGTAGCCTAGAGAAAGAGAAGTCTAGTTAGTAGTGACCCACGAAATCAACAAAGTATATCTCAAAGTTGCAAACATTTAAGAGATACATACACACATACACCTATGCACGAACTATCAAGTTTTCAAATGACCATCATGATATGTTGTTGACAAAGAAGACGATCTAAAACTTTTTGTCTTTCATATATTTGAATTCGCTGACTCCAGATTTCTTTTCTGCTTTCGTCTCTTGTTTTAAATTCTATTACGGTGTCATGTATTGTTGTGAGTTTCTTCTACCTCCATCAATCATCATCTTCTTCTTTTCAAATCTTTGAGGCTTCTCTTTGGATTTGAATTAGTCTCCCAGTACTTAAGAGTTACTTTGGATTTCGATTGAACTTGGTCAAGGAAGAAGGTGAAGTTTGAAGATTGTTCATCAGAACTTTCGTTCTAAAATTTCAATCTGATTCAAACCCAATTTTCGATCCAATCAGATTCGTTCTAAATTTTTCTTTTTGTCATTGATGGGTCGATCTGATTTCAGATTGTGATTGTGATATTGATTTTGAATATAGGGTTCATCTGATTCGACTTCTGACTGGTCCATGATCAGTGGAGTTAACTTCTGAGATGGTATATTTGAAGAGCTCAATCTCCGTCGTCGATCAATCTCCGATGATGGCGAGGACCAACAACAGAAGATCATCATCAAACAGCTGTTCCAATTTCCCAGGCCACTGCGACGGATCTCGATCAGCTGCCATCGACGTTTTGATTCTAATCGCCGTGATCACATCCTTAGGGTTCTTGATCTTCCCTTACATCAGATTCATCGTCGTCAAGTCTGGTGAGATCTTCTCCGACCTCTCTTGCTTAGTCAAACAAGAGATTATTCTTGGTAACCCGAATCAGATTGTCTACGGGTTAATCGCTTTAAGCATCTTGTGTACTGCATTATCTTCGTGGATGATTGTTATACTCTTGTGTAGTCGCCATAGATGTGGGAAGCCTAATTGCAAAGGACTTAGGAAAGCCAATGCTGAGTTTGATATTCAACTAGAAACAGAGGATTGTGTCAAGAGCTCCTCCTCCAACAATGGATGCTCGAGTGGGAAGAGTGTTGTTAGCAAGACGGGATTGTTTCAGTTGCCTCGTGACCATCACCGTGAGTTAGAGGCTGAGCTGAAGAAGATGGCTCCACCAAATGGTCGAGCCGTACTTGTTTTTAGAGCTAAATGCGGGTGTTCTGTTGGGAGATTAGAGGTTCCTGGACCTAAGAAGCAGCAGCAACAGCAACCGCAGCATAGGAAGATAAAGAAATGAAGAAGCAAAAAAAGGTTTAATCTTTGCCTTGAGATAAAAGATGTGATCTTTACAGGTTATTATGATGATGATGAATACAGATTGATTAGCTTATAAACAAAACTCTAAACATTCTTACAGAAACTAATATACGTTAAAGCTTCATGTGTTTAAATAAAAGCTTTACAATGAGGATATTGCAGAGAGAAAATAGTTTATAGTGAAGAATAATGATTTCTTTTTAAGTAATGAATGTGTTCTTTTGGTTTCTTGATTGCTATATTCAAACTCATGTGTATGCTCTGGATTCTGGCGTTTCTGTGTGTTTTGGTATAATGCTTTAGCTCTAGTTGGGAATTTTCTCGTACTTTATCTGCCTAGTGGTTTGACATGCATGATAAGATAAACCGTTAATCAGAGACTAGATTAGTGTCTAAATTCTGATACAAATCAAACCGGAGAACACAAATAAATAAATATTAGTACTACATACTTTCCTATTGGTATTATGGATTTTTTCTATAACAAACTAGATAGAACCCACTTCAAAACCGCCCAAAAATGTCCTTAACAGCTTGGTAAGTGCCGGTTGTCAGAACCACAATACCGGTTAGTATAATACCCACGAGAACCACTATTTCGAAGCCGAGTCTCCGGTACTTTCCAGAGATTTTTAAGTAACACAAACAGGGCAATATGACCGAAGCAGTTGTGCTCAAGAATGCTCCCACCAAACTCATGAGATCACCGAAAAACGGAAGAACCAATGCCACAATCACATTGCTAGCAACCAACATTGTGCTGTAGACTATACCCGCAGCTTTTATGTTAGGCGAAAACCGCCTTCTCATTGCGTCGATAATTGGTGTAACCATGAGTGCAAACTTAGCAATCGGGTTCACCAATGTTGTCCATATCGCCACTTTTGAACTAAGCTTACCATTGGGAAGATTCAATGTTATTTGCGATTCAACATTTGATCCATACATTAAGTAACCCAATATTGCTACCAATGCATATATGAATGTGCATATTGTGAAACATAAAACCATAACCTACAAATGAGAAAACCAAAAATATCGTTAGTACAAGCTTCAGTCAGAAAAAAAAAAACTTTGATGGTTTATTTTGATGTAACTTACGTTTGAGAATTGGCGTTTGTTCTTCATAGAAGTATATAGAGTTGGGAAAACCGGATGAGCACAGTAACAAAACGCGTATAAGCTCACCGAAGTAGCGACTCCATTAACACGAAAGATCTTTGTGTCATTATTCTTGAACCCTACTCCTTCAAATGCTCCAACCCAAAAGATAGAAGCAAGAATCAACCCCGAAGCAAAGACACCACTCGCGGAAACATAAGAAAGAATCCTCATATCGTCTAACCAAACCGAGGGAAGAATAATGAGAGCTACAAGTACGATGAACATTTGCTTGCCTCCTAATTCAATTCCCATGAAGTTGAAACCAAGGTTTGAGAAGAGCTTATTAAGGTTGTCTCCTTCTAGGATCAAGAAGCTAGTAGCAACTAGGTAAAGCTCTAGATTCATAAATATGGAGACAATGACACGTCCTGTGTTTCCAAAGGCTTTGTAGCCAATGTCAGGGTAAGTTCTAAGAAGTGGATCCATGTCCATACATCTCTTAAGGAGAATCGCACAATAGAAAGTTGTGATAGCTACGGTGAAGAGTATGATCAAACTTAGCCATCCTCCGGATGCTAATGCATAAGGGACTGATAATATACCCACACCTAAAAAGAAATAATAATATTGATAATTAGAGGAATGATTGTTTATATGCAAATGCAAACGTTATATATTTGTGTTTATATGCATATTCTAACTATTACTTAAAAGAGAGGAGCAAGTGGATCAGTGGTTGCACCACATCTGTTGTCATTTTCCAGAATCAGGAATTAAGGTTCGAACCCTCTAGTGAAAGTAACTACTTGTCATTAGACTAGATGATAAAAAAGACTATTATTTACAAATTTTATATTTAAACGTACATAAATAGTTGTGGCCAAGATCGTTACCGAAGTACGTCTTCGTATGATGGTAGTTTGCAGAAGAAATAGGAAGAACAACAACACAAGTTGATAAAGGAAGAAGTGTTGCTAATGATTATGTTTGCTATGGGACACGTCGTATTTAGATACTAAAAGACATTCTGACATTTTGGTTTCATTTCAACAAACTGATAGGTTTTTTTTGTCTGTATGCATGATGCATACATATGGATATACGATAATGATAATAGCTTGTAGTCATGTTTTGCCAAACATGTGTATACTCCTAAATAACTAGTTTGGTCTATAAACATTTAACACAATGATAGTGACGTTTTTTATAAACCCTTAATTAAGCAAACTTAAACTCGGTTAGAATTTTTTTTGCCAAATTGTTCATAAAGGCTAAAGAGTTTCATTCCTCTAAACCAAATAGTGTTAGCAAAAGAGAACTGAAAGTCAAAGAAAAAGAGATAATGCATAGTAATGTTTTGCTAAATAAGTAGTTTCATCTGTACAATGATAGTTACACATTTGATAGACCCCTCTAATCGCACATTCATAGTGTTGGAAGAGATTAATGTATTTAAACCTAGCGCATCAAAAAAAAGGTCTTACCAAAAGAGAATTGAAAAGTGATAGAAAATTTGGTATCCTTAAATATATTTTCCAATATTATAAACAAAACTACGATGTTGAAACTAAACAAGTAAAAACCTAATCGAACTGAATTAGGTTTGAATTTAATTTGGTTCACGTAGTTTATTAACAGAAAAAAAAATCAATTAACCAAAAATATAATACAATGCCAAGAGGTTGAGTTAAAAACATCTAGAATGCATCTGCAATAGTTTTTTTTTTCTGTGATATTATCAAAAATTAAGTTAAGAATATCTAGAATATACCTAAATTTTAGCTTTCTTTTCCTATCAAATTATCAAAAAAGTTGGTAACAATAATGAAATCAATTAGAAAACAGAACATGCATATATGTGGATAGAGTGAATTTGCGATCAAACCTGTGTTACCGTTTAATTTAGATTGTGACGTGTCAATTTAGAAATAAAAATTTATATAAACTTTCTTATTATTGGTAATTTATTTCTCAAAAGAGATAAAATCACAAAAAAGATAAATAACTTATTGACAAATTAAATAAAAGGAAACAATATAATCATAAAAGAAAAGTTATAAAATAAAAGAAAGTTGATTTTAAGTTTTAATTTTTGTACATCGATCTTAATTTTTTACATCCATGATCTTTATTCAATTCATTTTTATGTAATATGAAATATATACTTTATTTAAGGGCATTTTCTTCATTCAAAATATTGTTATTCATAGTTTTGCGGTGATTTAAGTCAATCTAAAAATATTTATTTGTGATAAAAAATACAATAAATAAAAATTAAGCGTAGATTTTAATCTACAACTTATTTACACGAGTCCGCGATTAATTTTAAAAGAATTTTAATCTAAATGTACGAACTAGAATTATGCATGTTATTAATTTACCCACTAAATATTTTATTATGCGAGTACTTATCTAGTTAACAATAAAAGACTACTAATTAGTATAGTATTACAATTTTGCCCATCTTCTATTAACAAACCAAAAAAGGAAATTGGGGATAAAAATGGTAAAGATTGTTTTAGAAAAAAATTAGGAATATTAGATACTTAATTATGAGTTTTTTTTTGGGTTATTGGGTGTAATTTCTCTATGTGGATAAGCTAAGAGTTGGATACTTTGGCCGTGATATGTGGAGCTTAGAGATAAGAATAATAAGGAAGTATTGAACAAATCAAAAGAGAAAATTATTTATTTATTTATTTTGCCAGAAACAAAAGAAAAGAAAGAAAGCAAACCTGATAAAGCGTTAATGCCATGGAAACAAGTCTTGGAGAAAGAGGTATTGCCCTGTGAATGATTGTTCAAATCATAATCATGAAGCGTCGCTTCTTCATCGTCAATTTTCTTAATGATGAATGGCTCCGACATGAAATCTTCTTTCTTGTCCATGATTCTTTAATTGTTGTTTCGGCTCCCTCGGTAGATAGAGAGATAGACGAACGAAGGAGATAGAAAGTGAGAAGTTCAATTAATAAAAACTCAAGAGGCAATATTTTTGTGAGACTGTGACTTATATATATAATATTATTTTTTCATAATATACATTGACCAGATATTCTTATAAACAAAGTGGACTTTGTGCTAAAAAAAAGTCTAGAATTAATCGTGACCGAAAATGTCGATTATAATGTTAAAAAACTAGGAAAAATTTATAATCAATTTGGGATATATTTGTGAAACTAATATCATCTTTCGTATAAATAATTCTAAAAGTAATTAATTGTAAAACATTTTCTCTTTAACAAAAAGTTGTTTGGAAAAAATCAAGGGATGGAGTTTAGACCTCTCTAGTTGAAAAGGAGGGTTTGCCTCTCTTTGAAACTAGAGATTTAGTTACCGAACTTGAAAATTTTTCATTTTCGGATTAGGAATATTTCCACAATCTTATTGTTTTAAACAATATATCGTCAAAATCTACAGATTTATCCGAATCTGTGCTATGCTTTTTTACGTGTTTTGCTAGGATTTTTCGTCCTCTTTCCTCTGTTCTTCGCCACCTTGATGTGCAAGTTTCAATGAAAGGTTCTGAGAAATCTATCGATGAGGCCCTCAAAGTTATGTCTCTGGATGAAGAGAAGCCTTACGTCATGAAGAATCTTCCTAAGTATAGCTCATGTGCTATGAATGAAAAGAGTCTTATGGGAAGACTCTTGAATCCGGATATGCAATCAATGAAGGATCTCATCTTTGAGAAATCAGGTTGTTGGGGAATGCAAGGTAGAGTTCATGGTGTTGCATTATCTAAAGACAAGTTTAAGTTCATATTTAACTCGATGGATGATCTAGAGACTGTTCTTCAGAAAGGCGTAATGACACAAGATGATTGGTGTATCACTCTGGAAAAGTGGGTCCAGGATCCTCTTGAGAATTACCTGTCTATTCTTCCGATGTGGATTAGAGTGAGGAATATTCCAATTAACTTTCATACGGTGGAAACGTTTGAAGATCTCTTTGGTTTGATTGGAGAAGTTAAAGAAGTGGCGTGGGATCCAAACAAACCACAAAGTAAAGGGTTTATTCGTGTGAAGATCATGTTTGATGTGAATAAACCTCTAAAGAACTTCAAGGAAATTCAGTTTCCGAATGGAGAGGTGATTAAGATTAGATTGGAGTATGAAAAGGTTCGGAAACGCTGCTACCAGTGTCAGAGGTTGACTCACGACAAGCTCAAGTGCCCTTTTAATCCTCAAAATTGGCACAGTGGTGCTACGGTTGGATCTCAGAGCACAGGGGAGTCATGTCAGCCAATTAAACCCATTCTTAGTCCAGATGATCTGTTTTATGGAATTCTTACATAGGAACAAGTTGGTTTCGATAAGCCTCTTGGTAAACAAAGGGTTAGTACATAAGTTTTAGATGAAATGCGGCAATACTTACAAGTATCTGATCAAACATAGAGAAATACGAGAGTGTTGCGCATTAAGAAAATTATTCAAGAGCTAGAAAATAATCTTGAAGCACAAAGAACACTGTTGCGTTTAGAGGCCCCTGTTTTGGTTACATCATATTTGAATAAAGGTAAAGGGATCGTGTATGATTTTGAGATGGCTCAGAGAATTGTTGAATCAAGCAAGCGTATGCTGAATGATGCCATAAAATCTCAGGAGAGGCCGTTGTTATCGAGAGAGGTCCAAGATGATAATATCACATCCCTAGTGATTGAGTCTTTTTCTTACAGTCATACGGGTTTCAGGCAAGGTTTCTGTGAAACTTCTGCGTCTAGGACTATTTTGAAGACAAATAAATCCAGAGGGAGACCAGGAAGATACGAGTAAATAGGAGGAGGAGAGTGTTGTTGTAGCTAAGAGGAAAGTTGGTAGGTTGGAAGGAACACCTACAAAAATCCTCAAAAAATCATATTTGTCGGTGGTTCCCGTTGTGGAACAGCTGCTACCCCAATAGGTATTTTGAGTTGAATTTGTCAAGGGTTGGGGAATCTTGAGACAATTCATTACCTCCGGGAAATGCGAAAAGATCATTTCCTGAACCTTTTATTCCTCATGGAGACGAAAAACACCATGGATTTTGTGTCGGGGATTCATGGTGGTTTAGGCTACGATATTTTTCATATTGTGGAACCTATTGGTAGGAGTGGTGGTATTACAATTTTTTGGAAGAAGTGTTTGGAATTCAAATTCTTATATGTTGATAAGAATGTTGTTGATATGGAAGTGATGAAGGATTCGGTCAAATGGTTTTTCACGGGTGTGTATGGTGATCCGATTACGGCTAGAAGACCATATGTTTTTGAAAGACTTAATCGAATTGGTACCACTCGGAAGGAGCCGTGGGTTATGTTTGGAGACTTTAATGATATTTTGTCAAATCTTGAGAAGAAAGGAGGTGCTCAAAGACACATTTCAACTTTTAGATGCTTTCAAGATATGGTTTCTTATTGTGATATGCATGAGCTTCATGGTTATGATAATGCTTTCACTTGGAGTGGATGGAGGAATAAGCAATGAATCCAAATTAAACTTGATCGTTGCTTTGCCAATCCAGCTTGGCATAAGATGTTTCCTAGTGCTAACCAAAATTTTCTTGAAAAGATTGGTTTAGATCATAGACCGATATTGATAAAGTTTACATCAAATCAAGAACCCTTTTGGGGGCAGTTTAGATTTGACAAAATATGAGCTGAAGACCCACACGTTGGTAGAATAGTGGCTGAGGAATGGGGAAGGAATGACCTGGCTATTCGTGGCTCATCATCTCTTCGATCTATTGTGAATTGTAGAAGACGCATTAGCCGCTGGAAAAAGGATAAGAAACTCATTGCAGCAGCTCGAATATCCCAACTAAGAGCTGACCTTGATATGGAATTTTCTTCTTTGTTTTTGTGTGCTTCAAGGATGATAGAGTTGAGATCAAAACTTGCAAAGGCTTTTCGAGATGAAGAAGATTTTTGGAGACAAAAAAGTAGAGAGAAATGGCTCAAGAGTGGGGATAAGAATTCGAAATTCTTTCATGCATCCGTTAAGTCTACTCAGAAGAAGAACTCTATAGAGGTGCTGGAAGATGGTGATGACAGACGCTTCACACGGGATAAAGACAAGGGTATAGTGGCTGAAGCTTAGTACCAAGACTTGTTTACATCGTCAAACCCAAAAGCTATTGATGATAGCTTGCGGGGTCTTCAAAGTCGGGTCTCACATGATGTGAACAGAGACCTTACAAGCCCAATCCTTGATGAGGAAATTAGACTAGTTGCATTTGGTATTAAGAGCGAAAGTGCATCAGGGACGGATGGTCTCACGGGTTTCTTTTTCAAGAAATATTGAGAAGTGGTGAAACACAAGGTGCTTCATGAGGTTCATATATTCTTTCGAGAAGGATTTCTATCAAAGAATGGAACCATAGTCATATTTGTTTTATCCCAAAGATATCGAATGCAAGGAGAATGAAAGATTTGCGACCTATTAGCTTGTGTTCAGTCCTCTACAAGATTATTTCTAAGGTAATGATTAATAGATTAAAGAGACATCTTCAAAGCATTATCTCGGATACGCAAACAGCCTTTGTGGCCAAACGCCTCATCTTAGATAATATTTTAATTGCTAATGAGATTACAAACAGTCTAAAATTTTTTCGTGCGATCTCTAGTGGTTTTATGCTTATGAAAACGGATATGTCTAAGGCGTATGACCGGGTTGAATGGCCCGTCTTGTCGAAGATTTTGGAAGCTTTGGGTTTTGAAAGCAAGTGGATACATTGGGTGATGTCGTGTGTAAACTCAGTATCGTACTCGGTGTTGATCAATGGCCAACCATTTGGTTTAATCAAACCTGAAAGAGGTCTTCATCAGGGTGATCCTTTATCACCATTTTTGTTTGTCTTATGTACGGAGGCTTTAGTACATATCCTAAGAAGAGAGGAAGCTAGACAAGTGATCTTGGGTATTAAGTTCCAACCATATGGGCATTTGATTACACACTTATTATTTGCCGACGATAGCTTGCTTGTGTGTCAAGCTTCTTGTGCGCAAACGGATGGAATGATGAAATGTCTCGATGAATATGAGAGAATATCTTGCTAGAAAATCAATATTGAGAAGTCATCTATCACATTTGGTAAAGAGGTTCCGATTCAAATGCAAAACTGGATAAGAAACCGTAAATCTATTCGCAATGATGGAGGCTTAGGTAGTTACCTTAGTCTGCCGGAGTGTTTGAGTTGATCAAAGCAACAATTGTCCGGTTATATTAAGGATCGCCTAAAAGACAAGCTCAATGGTTGGTATGCTAAGAACTTGTCGCAAGGGGGTAAAGAGATTTTGCTAAAATCAGTTGTTATGGCTTTACCGGTTTATGCGATGTCGTGTTATAAAATAACGGTGGATCTTTGTAAAAAGATGACTAGTACCATGATAGATTATTGGTGGAGAAAAGGTGATGATCGGAAGAAGATTCATTGGATTGCTTGTGATAAGTTGTTAGTACCAAGAGATAAAGGTGGGATTGGCTTTAGGGACCTCCAATGTTTTAATCAAGCCTTACTAGCCAAACACTCTTGTAGAATGTTGAATGAAGCAAACTCTCGGTTTGCAAAGTTCTTCAAGAGCCGTTATTTTACCGAGAGTAATATCATGGTAGCTCCTTCGGATGCTCGACCTTCTTACGCTTGGAGAAGTATCTTGTATGGTAGAGAGCTTTTGGTTTCTGGTTTAAAATGTATCATTAGAAATGGTTATGATACTAATGTTTGGCTCGATGAATTGATCTTTGATGAAACTCCAAGAAGACCTTTAAGTAGAGACTTCCCGCTAAACTTGTCTCTTCAAGTTAACTCTCTTATAGATATGGTCTCAAGAAACTGGAATGTGGCTCGGTTAAATGAACTTTTTGACCCTCGGGATATTGAGATTATCACTAGATCAAAGCCTGTCTTACCCAGGTCTGACTCATTCTGCTGGACTCATACGAAACAGGGAGTCTACTCGGTTAGAACAGGGTATGATATAGCTGTAAGGAGAAAGCAATCAGAGATCTTTGAAGAGATGAACTGTGGCCCATCGGCGAATGCTCTGTTTGAGAAATGCTGGAATGTTTTGGGTCCAACAAAGATACAACAATTTTTATGGAGAATCCTAAAAGGTTCCTTACCAGTCACGGCTCAGCTTGCTAAAAGAGGTCTCTCGTATCAAGACGGTTGTTTGTTTTTTGACTGTGCAAAAGAGTCCATAAACCATATGTTCTTTTTATGTCCTTTAGCAAGACAAATATGGTGGATATCGGGTATTCCTCTACCTTCGCATGGCTTTGGAAACTCGGTTTTTGCTAATGTGTGTTTTATTTTGGACCTATCTAAGAATAAGGATCTTCCGATGGAGAAACAACATATTGCGTCTTGGATTCTTTCGAGGATTTGGAAAAATCGTAACAAGAAACTATTTGATAACTTAGTATTGAATGCTAAAGAGAGTTGTGATAAAGTCGTAGAGGATATGAACTTATGGTTGCAGGCACAAAAGGTGAATGAGGCAAAGGTTTGTGCTGAGAATCTCGTGGAGATATTGACGATATGGGAGAAGCCAGAAGAAGGATTCCTTAAGTGTAACATCGGATTTGCCGTTCATAAGCGAAGCTACTCCTCTGGTGCATCATGGACATTAAGGGATCATGATGGTGAGGTTATTCTTCATAGTAGGAGAAGTTACGTAGGAGTGTATTCAGCGATTGATGCACAGGTTAGAAGTTGGGAATGAGCTTTAGAGTGTATGACCAATTTACGGTTTGAGAAGGTGATCTTTGCTGCTCCTACAACTGATATAATTAAAGCTTTTTATCCCCATGGAGTGGCCTGCTTGGTCAAGCATCTGTCATGAGCTTCTTCGGTTTGCAATTAATAAACCCTGCTGGTTTATGATATTTGAGAGCCACACGTGTAATAGTGGAGCTGAAAGCATTACATAAAGTGTGGTGAATGATGGTCGTATGCAATCATATATAGCAAGGGGTGCACCGGAATGGCTCAAAGATCTCTTTGAAAAGGAGAGAAGAGGTACTAGTTTGTAGCTGCTCTTCAAGTTTTCAAAGTTAATTTCAGAAGTTTGTATTGACTTCGAGTTTGTGCTTGGGAGTCACGGCATCCTTTTGGTCAAAGTCTTCAAGAGGTTGATGTCTGGTGGTCTTTATCGGAAGTTTTTAGAGAAAGTTGAAATATGTTTCTCTTTAATTTTGTTTTCTCTGTTTTTGGTTTGGTTTCCTGTTGCTTTTGGAACACTCTGTTTCTGTAGATACCTTATATTACGAAACTATAAGAGGAAAAAAAACAAAAGTTGTAAGACTTTATGTTGTGTTGTGCACAAACAAAATAATATGAGCCACTGACGAAATATCATTCTAGTTGTCACTTGTCACACGGTTTCGAGGTCTTCTGATTTAAGCGAAGCTTTTTCTACACGTTTTTTGCGTATATTGGGTCATAACAAATATGTTCTTTTGTCGGTCGCTATTTACGGCGGTAGAGATTAAAAACTAAAGTAACTTATGAGTCAAGTATGTAGAGAGGTGTAGAAGTGCAATCGCTTAAGTTGATTAGAGTGACATCGTGTGTATAACTTTTTGTCGCAAGTAAGATGTTATCGGCGATTAAGTTCGGCGTTAACTTTGGTTTTTGACACCGATAATAAAAAGAACATACCAGTAAAATTGTATTTTGTGAGACTTCTTTGATTCAATGACTAACCAAGAATTATCAGTGTTTATATGTTATAACCACATAATTACTTTTATATCGTGTTTAAACAAACTCAAGAAGCAAATGTTATATCACATGTATGTTTTTTTATAGAAATTTAAATACCATTAACTTAATAATGAACATTTGATACAAGAAGTTCCTTAGATCACATTGTGCTTGTGAAAGCAAATTTGATCCTAAAGCCCCAACAAAAGATTAAAAAAAAGACACTTAGGTTCAATTCTACCTGGCGAAAAAAAAATTAGGTTCAATTCTACCTATAGGCAAGAGAAATTGAAGCTAAACTTATGACAACACAGAAACAAAAAGTATGTTAACCGGTAGGCCGAAGTTAGTCCGCATTTGCTGAGTCGCAATTCTGACTGTGACAACCATAAGAACCGATTTATTGGAGAAGAACCCTAAGGTGGTAAGTTGATTCAACAAGCGGAGGCAGTTAGGCGTCCCGGCCCCGACCATTAACCAACTAAACCATCTCCGTTGAACACCAAATTCCAAAACCCTTTGCAAAGACCAATTTGTGAACCCAAATCAAAGAAGTTTTGCTCGACAGTGAAACACAAGAGAGACAAGGTGAAGCAGGCGGTAGGTTGATGGCTTTTATCCGGCCACTCCAACATGAGAGACAAACTTTTTAATGATTTGGGGTCGGAAATTATGGAAAGACAAATCAGCCTCGACATAAGATTTCTTCCAGTGGTGGCGTGAAGCATCAACCACCAATCAAATACAAAGCACGACAAACCTAAATCACGATCAAGGAATGCTGAAGGAGACGTCAATGCAACACCAGAAGAACACCATGCTTTGCCGATTTGAGCGTAGTAAGAGAAAGGAGCTCTCGATGGTGCACCTCACACCACCTAACGCAACAGATCTGAATCTGAGAGGAGAGGTCCTACAAATCCTTTGAAGAGATTAGGCTAGAGATAATATATTCGAGGCAAAGAGACGAGTCCAGTTGAGGCAGCGTCGCTCGTCCGAAGCTTCATCGTGCCAAGATCCTGATCTAACACCAGATCTGGGCATTACCGAAACAAACCCACCTATCTAACCAAGGACCCTCTGGCTTTTTACCTTTCCACCACCTCTTCGTATCTCTAGGGAGACCGTAGACACCATGATCGCCGTTTAGATCCACCAGAGCACCACACCGATGAAAATCCAGAGGAGCCGGCATATCGAGATTGAAAACGGTAAAAAAGGCAAAGGAAGAGATGAAAGAGCAAAGGAAGCTTATATGGGGTGGCGACTGACGGCAAGCGCTGGCCGCCGACCACTGGAATGGCAATAGCTTAAGGTGAGTCGAGGAGATTCAGATATGGAAGAGAGAATGAGAAAGAAAGTTTTCAATATCACATGTATGTTAGAGAGGGACTTATAACATAGTGAAAATTACATTATCCGGAGTTAGGGAAAGCTAGCTGACCTTTGGTTTCATGACTCATGACATTTACCACTTACAAGATCAGAAAAACAAGTGAGAATGCAGAGATTGTTAACCAATATTTCCTTATATGAGAGCACAAATAGTTACGAATGGTGAATTAACGATGATGTGGGAAGCAGTACTAGTATGGGTAGGATCTACACAACCATTAATTAAGACTCACCTAGTGAAGGTACCGTGGAACAAAATAGTTTGAAGTTCATGGGGAATTATGAGACACAACTTCTTGGCTTGACTGGTGGTTCTTAACCTGTGTTCGAGGGCTACGGAGGGATACATATTGCATTCTTTGCGGATCTGTACCAGAATAGAGGGATCACTTATATTTGGCTTGCTCATACTCTTGGAAAATATGGTTGAGATTAGTAGAAGATGTGGCTTCCACACTCAACGAAACTGGGAAGGATGCTTGCAACAACTGATAAACAAGCAAGGACCAAAGATTAAGAAGATGTTGATTTTATTAGCGTGGAAATCCTCCATCTATGAGATGTGGATTGAAATATGCATGTGAGAGTTTCACGTGATATGAACATTGATTTAACAAGGTCAATGCTCGATGAAGAGATTAAAATAGCAGCGTTTGCAATCAAAAGTGAAAGTGCCCTGGGCCATATGGTTTAATAGGTTTCTTTTTCAAGAAGAATTGGGAGATTGTCAAGGATAAAGTTCTTCGTGAGGTACATACCTTTTTTCGGGGAAGATTTTTACCTAAGGATTAGAACCACACTTATATATGTTTGATTCCAAAAGTTACTGTGGATGCTAAATCTCACAATTAATTAATGAATAGAAACAGGGAATGAATTTTATGGGACAAAGTGGGTTGAATCCCGTTAGAACCAACTTGATGACGATCAGTAGAAAATAGATCTTAATTTATAACTTTATAGAAAGAGATTACAAGAACTTCGGGGCATATGAGAATAGCGACACTTCTAAATGTTACCGAAGGCTGTTCTACACGAAAGATGGAACCTAGTCTATTCCCAATTGCTAACTAAGTGTATAATGTTTTTGTAGAGATGATCTCTAAAAAGAGGAGGTCCCTCGTTTCTTCCCCTCTCCCTTCTTTTATAGCTTCCTTCGGTTCTGCGTCAGGCTAGGTCTACATCCTCCTGGATCCTCTCCTGAGATCTCTCACCGGACGCAGCTTCCTTATCCACTAAAACGGCGTCGTCTTCGCCCAGGTTCCGGTTTCGCTGATGGGCTGCTCCTTTCTTCGGCCCAGCTGTTGCTTATGTCTTCTTGTTAATGGGCCTAGGACGGATTCATCCCAACAATTGCCCCCTGTGCCTAAACCTAGGAGCCTCTTAGGTTTACGCACAAATCAAGTTTAGATACGGAGATGATCACGATAACTCCCGATCTTACACGTGGAGATACGCCTTTTTAAATTCAGTGGCTAAGATTGATTGTTTTCGATCGGACGGCTGCGATCGGGGGGAAGTGAAAATTTTTGCCTCGAGAATTACATTGATTTGAGAGGTTATAAGTAGTCATTAACTGCTCCTCCATCATCACACGCTCCACGATCTCCCAGGTAAAAACCCTCTCTTCACCTTCTCCACTTTATCTTTTTACTTTTCATAGCAAGAGTCCGTTTAGGCTTCTCTGTCTTTTTCATGAGAAATCAACCCTTCCTTGTCGATCTCCTCTAGTCCTTCTCTCTTTTTTGTCTACTATTTTCCTGTCAATTATTCTTGTCATGGAGTCTACTGGCAGTGATGCCAGGAGCTCTCAAGCTCCTTGTGGGGCTCGAAATCGTAGAAGGAGACAGAAAACCATGGTCGACAAGGCGACCGCTGTTGCAATTAAAACCGAAATGGTTACCCGGGCTCTTATGATCTCGGAGCCTGGGGCTGTCTCCTTCGGACCCCACCAGCCCTCGAGTCTTACCCCACCAGAGGTGTTTAACCTGATGGCTAAGGCTGGGGGCCCTAAGGAGTTACTGGCCGTTGCCTCGCCTCTCGAGACCCCTGAACAGGCCCTTCCGGGCTGGTTTTGTGTTCATGACAATTATATCACCAAATCTCACCTTAGGTTTCCCCTTCCTACTCTCTTGTTAGACCTCCTTGACCGTTATGGTCTCGCCCTTCCTCAACTCTGCCCCTCCGTGATCCGCGTTGTCCTAGGTTTGATCACTAGGTCCCGGGAAGAGGGGATTAGTTTCGGAATCCGTGAGCTAGTTAGTCTTTACACTATTAAAGAGAGNAACCCGACTAAGGGGGTTGGAGGTACTTATTACCTCGCGGCTCGCCCTGGTCGCGGGATCTTTTCTTTTACTGTTAATGACGAATTTTGGAGACAAAAATTTTTCTTTGTGAAAACTGATCCTTCTACAGTCCCGGATGGTCGTGTGATGCGTACCTCCTGGGGTCGTATCCTTGGTTAGGGACAATTTCAAATCATTATCCTTTTATGTTTTATGTTNGTTTTGTGTTTCTTCTGTTTGAATTCTTCAATGGGTACTCTGTTTTCCCTTTTCAGGTTCAGCGGACCCTCCCCAGCTTCCTCTTAAGTTAGTGAGAGTGTTGGTCAGGAAGCTGAAGCAAGGATCCCCTAATTGGTCCGCTTTCCCTTCTATTAGAATTCGTAAAGCTCGTTTCCCCGAACTCTATCAACTGTCGTACCCTGATCAGATCTCCGTTCATCAACTTGAAGGTTGGTTTCTCGTTTCTATTGTTGTTTTTTTTTTTATCAGGATTCATAGCGGCCAACAACTCATATAAAGCTTTCACTTTCATTGTTATTTCATTTTCGGACAGTTTCTGAAGACGAAGTCCCCGTCGATATTTCCACCGAAATTAGCACTTCCGAAGCCACTCAAAAAATGCCTCTTCAACCTTCCTTCCGATCCAATGATGCCAGATCACGCCAGAACAAACCTTCAGGAGGCTCTCACTCCCGCAGCAGCCTTAATGACAAAGCCTCTGCTGGCTCCTTTCGGGCTTCAATCAGAGAGATGCTAGACGATGGTTCGTCCAGGCCCCCGACTGCTGCTGTTCCTCTTTCTATGATCAAAGATACTCCGCTGCTTCAGGGTAAGGAAGCTGGAAGTGATGCGCGAGAACCGATGAGGCTCAAGTCTCGCGGGAAGGAGGTAGCCGTGATTGATGACAACATCCCTTAAAGGACTAAAGCCAACCCCCACGTTTCTAGGGGTAGCCAGGAATCCGATCACCCTTCGGCTAAGAGGGTCCGTTCCAATTCTGGTGATAAGGCTGCTAGGCCTTCCTCCTCATCTTCTAGAGGAGGTCAAGGCGCTTGGAGCTTTACACACTCCGGGTCAGGTTCAGTACTTGATGATAACTGGGGGTTAGCTACTCTGATGAGGCATATGAAACAGCCGGGGTGCCCTTTTCCTGCTATCAACAATCTGAGGAACAAGGCCGGGTACCTGGACGTGTCGTATCACCTGGGTCAGGTAGGTCTGGATATACGTGCGTGTTTTATTGAATTTATTCCCGGTGATAACTTTAACTGGGAGTTCTTTTTTTTTCTTTTTAGCTTGCTAGTGCTATCAATCGTTCTACGGTGGAGTATGAGGCTCTTTTCGATGGCTTCCCGGATGTTCAAGAAGTTGAAGACGTGAAGGCTGCGTTTCAGGAGACTAAGGACTTGCTTGATCGCTCCAGGTCCGATACTTTAAAGTTTCAGACTCAGGTTGGAGAGCTGATGTCCCAGCTAGAATACCGGGATGGAAAGATTGCTGATCTGTCCCTGGAGTTAAAGGTAAAAGGAAATAGGATCCTGGCTTTGGAAGGTGCCAAACGGACCGCTGATGCTCAGGTTAATGAGCTTATTTTATCAAACAAAGAGTTACTTGCTAACAAGGAGGCTGAGGTTAAGCGGGTCGTGAGAGCCGGAAAGAAGGAGGTAATTAATGCCTATGAGAAAGTGCTGGTTTCGATCAAGGAGAAATTTCATAAGAAGAAGGAGGAGGTCTCGATCCAGATCCATGCTCAAGAGATCCAGGCTAACATTGAGCTGCTGGCTGGGCTTATCTCTAAGGAGATCGAGAGTGCTCAATCTGAATATGATCGCTTGGTTTCCCTCCTTCCTTCTGTAGTTACGAATCTTGAAAAGTCTCAGGTGTCCGACTTTTCTGTTTCTAGGCTTTCATTGCCTCAGTTGTCAGGTAGCCTGGGCCCAATGGAGACCGTCGTGATGGACCAGAATGCTGATCAACGGGACACGGAAGCTGGTGGAGTTCGTGACCATGAGATGGATGACCCGGAGGCTCCGGTCGCAGCTAATCAAGATGTCTAGTGTGTTCTAAGCTTAGGAAGACAACTCTTAATCCTTTCTCTTTTTTTTTTTTTTATTTTAGTTACATTTTGCTGGGCCTTAGTGAGGCTCTTAAACTTTTCTGTCTTAGTAGCCTGGAGAGGCTTTTAAACTTAAACTCGAAGCCTGGAGAGGCCTTTAAACTCGAACTCGGAGCCTGGAGAGGCTTTTAAACTCTTAAAAATTTGCTAAGTGTTTTATTTTCCTTCATGCTCTTTTGTGATTACCTTCCTTGTAACATGTTTCGTGGGTTGACATTAGGCTCTCGTCGGTACTTGTGTTTCAAAGATCTTAACGAGGTTAGGGGGCTTTCAAGCCTCTTTAACCGCTTCGGGCCTTCAGGCCTGCTAGTGTCATTATCCTTAGTACTACTAACCTTCGAATACGCTTTCCCGCTCAAAATCTTATGAACCCGGATATCTTGACAGCTTCTTGGAAGCATTAGGCTTGTATTTACTGAGCTTATGGAATCCGGTTACGTTTCGATGGGATTTTAGGATCTTTATTCGGCTTTAGGTTTCTAGGAACCCGTTTTACTTTAGTAGGATTTTAAGACCTTTACCGATTTTAGGTTTCTAGGAACCTGTTTTACTTTGGTAGGATTTTAAGACCCTTATCGAGTTTAGGTTTCTAGGAACCCGTTTTACTTTAGTAGGATTTTAAGACCTTTATCGATTTTAGGTTTCTAGGAATCTGTTTTACTTTAATAAGATTTTAAGACCTTTATCGATTTTAGGTTTCTAGGAACCTGTTTTACTTTAATAGGATTTTAAGACCTTTATCGATTTTAGGTTTTTAGGAACCTGTTTTGTTTTCTAGATGTCGTATGCACTGGGATTTCGAGTTAAGGTGCTCAAATACTTTATGATTCGAGAGTCAGTCGCCTTACGATGAGGCGTCTGACTGGCGAAGGTTGTGATTTCTCGGTGGGGCTACGCTTAGTAAGGAAGCTGCCTACGTACCCTGCCACGGGATCAAGCCTAACG